>CAVNYN010219890.1:0-106530 GCA_963692815.1 Nyctanthes arbor-tristis
CTGGAGAAGTATCCGTCCTCCTATGAGTTTTCGTTGTTTCTTTTATTTTTTATTTCTAGTTCTTGTTTAATTTGGGCTTCTATGCTTGAGTCTAGCCCATTTGGAGTTGTAGCCCGTTAGGGCATCTATTTATGTTCGTTTCTCTATATTGTAGGGTTGATTGCTTTTGAATTCAGAAAAAAACAAAGATTGTTCTTGAGTCACAACCTGTATTCTTTGAATTGCGCTGTGTTGTTGTAGGTGCCCCTACATCTGTTGGTATCAGAGCATCGTAGGATGTGGACGGGGACGCAATGGCCATGCTGATGAGATTGCAGATTTGTGTAATCAATTCAAGGCCTTATCCAATTGGTTTGATCAATTCGTGTCGTAGACAATGGAGTTCGTGCATAATGGAGCTCAGCCGGTGCCACCTCAATGGGATGATGATGCTGATGAACGAAACAAGGGTTCAAATGATGAGACTTTGTCTAAATTGGGCAGCAGTCGTATACCATAGCCTCGTGGTAGGGTGGGTCCAATACTGCTAGTACCCACACACCTAGTAGATGATGATGTTGCACGTGAGCAGAGACAGGAGATGTTCCAACATTGGGAATCTGGAATCAAGATTGAGATTCCAGAGTTCAGTGGAGGTATCTAGGTTGATGAATTTTTGGATTGGCTCTGTGCTATTCAAGAGATGCTAGCCTACAAAGAGGTTCCAGATGATAAACGGGTAACATTGGTCGCAACTAGATTACAGGGTAGGACAGTTGCTTGGTGGCAATAACTTAAGCAGACCCATAAGTGCCATGGAAAGTCTGAGATCAAGTCATGGGACAAGATGAAGAAGCAATTGAAGGCTACATTCCAGAATTTCAATTATGCTCGGACTTTATACCAGCGTTTCCAAAACTTGTGGCAAGATAATCATTTTGTGACTGATTATACTACTGAATTTTATCAGTTGATGGCACGTAGTGATTTGGGTGAATCTGAGGACCAATTAGTGGCTCGATATATTGTTGGGTTGAGACTTAACTTGCAGGATACCCTAAATAGATCTCTCCGGTGTCTGTGTTGGAGGCGCATCAGCGTGCCCTGCAGACAAAAGCCCAATTACAATGGAGGAGCAGCTAGTGGTTCTACCGTCTATTAGGGGGTGGGGTCAGTTTCTGGCCCAAATCCTATTCTAACTCTGCCCCCACCACAAACTGGTGTTGAGAAGGTCCTCGTGGCGCAATTCTAATAGCCGCGACCCTAGGTGGATGGGCTCTTTCTGATAGGTGTCAACGTGGCAATCTACAATGTTTTACTTGTAAAGACGCTGGTCATGTTATAAGCGAGTGCTCCTCAAATGGCCGCGTTCGACTCGAAGTGTTGGTAGGTGAGTCTAGCAGAGCAGCAGTAGCTCAAGAAGTGTATATGGAGGGTAAGCCATGTAAAACAGATGAGGCTGAGGAGGTGTTGACTAGCGATACTAGACCTTTCTTATTGATGTGACCGGCGTGTCTTCCGCCACGCAGTCTGATTGAAGACTTTCAACATACTCACATATTCATTGTATTGCCTAATTCGTTCACAGGGAATGCTTGCAACAAGCTTCAAAATTTTCAAGATGCGATATCCATTTGTAGGTGGGCTGGATATCTACAGTTGTTCATTATATTTACATGTAATCCTAATTATCCTCAGATAGTTTGTTTTGTAGAGGACAAGGGCCTTAATCCAAATGACTGGCTAGAAATCATTTGTAGAATATTTAAAATTAAGTTGGTAGCTTATCAAAGACTTGAAGTAGAACAAGTTATTTGGTGTCAGAGCAGGTAATTTTTATTGTTCATTTATTTATATTTAACTCAGAACCTAACATATTCAGTGCTTTATCTGTCAAGTCATGTTAGCGGTTTTTTGTTTTACTTATTATATATTTACTGAACAACCCTTTATTTCTTTTGACACCTATAGCTGTTTAGACCATAGAGTTCTATAAACATGGTTTGCCACATGCACATATTGTCTTGTGGGTGGCTCAGAAGGATTGGCACATATTAGCTTTAGACATTGATGATATAATAGCGTCAGAGATTCCGGACGAGACTTCTAAGTCTGAATACTATAATGCTATAAAAGAGTTAATGGTCCATGGGCCATACGGATCGTTGAACAAAGACTCTCCTTGCATGAATAATGGTCGTTGTACAAAAGCTTGTACGTCGTACGAACACTGATCCAAGTGGTACCCCAGTCTACAAAAGGAGAGACAATGGTAGAACAGTTGTTAAAAATATTATTGCTCATGATAACAATTTTTGTTATCCCTCACAATCTGACTATTACTTAAATATGGGGCACACATTAATGCTGAGTGGTGTAATCAGTGCCAGTCAATTAAATATCTATTCAAGTATATAAATAATGGCAATGACAACATCAGATAGTGTTCTCTAAGACAGCAGATGTCTCTCCAGCTCAAAAGCTCGATGAGATTAAGGTGTATTATGATTGTCACTATCTCTCATCATGTAAGGCTGCCTAGAGAATTTTTTAGGGATATAGTTGCTGAGTAGCTGAGCTTTCATTTACCAGGAGACTATAGTGTTTTCTATTCTTCAAGGCAAACTGTCAACGCAATGGTCAATCGAACTGCAGTTCACTTAAAAAAATTTTCAGTCTGGATAAAAGTAAATGAAAAATATCCCAAAGCAAGAAAATTAACTTATGTTGAACTCCCTAACAAGTTCATGTGGAAAAAGACAACAAAAGAATAGGTTCCGAGACAGAAAGAATTGCCAGTAAGACATATTTATTTTATGCTCCCTGGGGCAGGAGAGAAGTACTATTTGAGAATGCTACTAAATTTTGTTTGTGGTCCCACTAGTTGTGATGACTGGAAGACAATTAATGGGACCTTGCATGCCATGTTTAGAGATGTATGCTACGCACATGGGTTGCTTGATGATGATAGGGAGTATGTCGATGGCATTATACAGGCAAGTAATTGGGGATCTACACACTTTTTTCGGAGTCTATTTGTAACTCTATTGTTGTTAGACTCTCTGACAAAGCCTAGTCTAGTTTGGGAGCAATGCTGGTAGTATTTATCCAATGATATACTTTACAACATAAGAAAGATTAACTATTATTAGGTTTTTACAGGTACTTTACACCAAGGAAATGAGTTCTAATCTCTAGACTTTTACAGATATTAACTATTATTCGGTTTTTAGTATTCATACATATATATATATGTGTGTGTTAAATGAATTGTAATTGTTCGGCTCAATTAAACCGACTATAAAACCATTTATTGTTTCACAGAGCAACAAATGAACGATGATGAAACAAAAAATCATTGTTTGGTAGAAATTGGGAAGTTATTGCAATAGAGAGGGAAGAATCTTCGTGATTATGGAGGTGTGCCTTTCCCTAGTGTTTCAGGCCTCCTTTCTGTTGATGATAGTTTGATTCATAAGGAGTTGAGGTATGATAAAATTGCTTTTGTCGAGGAACACTCTAGGTTATTGTCTGATTTAACGGACGAAGAGCGTTCTGTATATGACACTATGATGGGTGCTGTTGACGCTAATAGTAGGGGTTTATTTTTTGTAAATGGACATGGTGGAACGGGGAAACTTTTTTTCTGGAGAACTTTTTCAGTTGCTGTGAGATCTCATGGAGATATCAAGTTGAATGTAGCATCAAATAGTATAACATCTCTACTTCTACCTGGTGGAAGAATTGGGCGCTCAATATTTGCTATATCGCTCACTGCAACTCAAGGCTGTACTTGCAACATAAAGCAGGGAAGTCCTCTGTCTAAGCTTATTAAGATGACTAAATTAATTATTTGGTATGAAACACCCATGATGAACGGGTACTGTTTCGAAGCTCTAGACTGGAATATGAGAGATGTCCTTTAATTTTCTGAAAATTCTGATGTTGGTAAACTTTTTAGTGGAAAAACCATTGTGTTTGGTGGAGATTTCAGGCAAATATTGCCTGTCATTCCTAAAGGCATTAGGGAATGTATTGTCCATGCATCTCTTGACTCCTTCTTCTTGTGGTAGCACTGTAAGATTTTGAAATTGACTAAGAACAAGGATTTAGAAACCTAGAAGATGATCCAAATTCAGCGTGTTGAAGAGTTTCTCAAATTGGATATTACAGATTAAAGACAGGGTTTTAGGAGACAGTGATGACAGGGAGTCAAATATTGATATACCTAAAGATTTATTGGTGTCTATCCTGAATGATCTTGTAGAATCCGTTGTTAAGAGCACATAACCTGATTTCCTAACGGGGGCAGTTCAGCTTCTTATCTTAATTCACATGCCATTCTTGCACCTATCATTGCTGAGGTAGACAGGGTTAAGGATTACATGGTGAGGCAGAACCCGTCCAAGTTGAAGACCTAATTTAGCCTCTTCTTCTGAATCTGATAGTGATTTGCTTCACGAAATCTATGCAGCTGAATTTTTAAATGGCATTTGATGTTCTGGAGTTCCTACCCACAATCTCAAGTTAAAGGTTAGTATACCTTTGATGCTTATGCGAAATATTGGCCACTCGGCTGGATTGTACAAAGGTATACACTTTTTAGTGACAAGACTTGGGGATCATATTATGGAGGCCTAAATGTTATCGGGGCCGAATGCTAGATAGTAGTTTTTTATTCCCAGATTAACCCTCACTCTATCAAATATTAGACTGCCATTCATTTTCAGCGATGACAGTTCTCGTTGATGGTCTATTATACAAAGACCATTAACAAGAGTCACGGCCAATCCCTTTAAGAATGTTGGTATTTTCTTGATGAGGCCTATGTTCACCTATGGGCAGTTGTATGTAGTAGTTTTCAAGGTCACGAGTTATGATAGGTTGAAGTTTATGATATGTGATGACAACAGTGAGCCTAGCAGGTCTACGTTGAATGTTGTTTACAATGAGGTATTCAGCAATTTCTAGTCATCTGTTCTCTTTAACCGTTAGGCATATACATTTTGATTCTATGTCAGCTCTATAATTCTCTTATTTAATATTCTGTCTAATTAATTTAGTTTTGCTCATTGAATATAGGTTTTCTTGAGGGTTCCCCCTTGCTTTCAAAAGTAACAGCTTCGGCATTGATAATTGTTGGAAACTCTCCCGTGCATTTTGTAACTTGCAATACTGAAGTGGGTTAATTATAACGTTGACTTGCCCAAATGACCATGCTAGATTATTTTTTAATGTAATTGCATATCATTTTTTACTAACACACATGTAATACAAATTTAATATTTTTTGCGCAATCATGGTTTCTACTCTTGAGATGCTATTTATTTTATTTGCAAAAGCATCCCATGCAATAAACAGGTGAAATAACTAGTTACGTCCAAAGCAGAGTAGAATTCTAATTGTACCAACCAAAATGGCAGGAGTTTAATATATATATATATTGGTTAATTGAATTCAAAATAGGAATGTAGTAAAAAAAATTAATTCAATATAAATAGAAAAAAATTAAAGGAATAATTACATCATGATGAGGCAAGTAGAGTAGAATTCTAATTGTACCAATAAAAATGGCGGAAAATATTCTAATTGTGTCTGTCAACTATTGTTTAATATATATATATATATGATAATCGAATTCAAACTAGGAATTTAAAAAAATCAGTTGAATAAAAATAAAAAAAATTAAGGGATTAAGTATGTCACAATGAGGTAAGCAGGGTAGAATTCTAACTTTGTCAACCAGAAAAAACTCTAGAACTCCAGGAGTATTGAACACTCAGTATTCCTGACCATTCAAATATCTAGCTGGGATTCGGGTCGGGGCCCAAACTAATTAAATAACAAATTGGGGCCAGATCCCTGATTGGCACTACTCCTAGAGCACCAAAGCTTTTTCCAATGTGTCAACAAAAATGGGCAGCATTCTAACTGTACCCATCAACTATTTTTTAATATATATAAGATATATATTGGATAATCGAATTCAAAATGGGAATGTGAAAAAAAATCAATTAAATAAAAATAAAAAATTAATGAATTAATTACGTCACGATGAGGTAAGTAGAGTATGATTATAATTGTGCCAACTAAAATAGTGGGGAAACTTATTCTAGTTGTGAATATATATAGATTAGATAATTGAATTTAAAATAAAAAATGTGAAAAAATCAATTCAATAAAGATAGAAAAAGCTGAGAGATTAATTGCGTCATGATAAGACATGTAGAATAAAATTCCAGTTGTGCCAACCAAAATGGGTGGGAAAAATTATGCTAATTATGCCTATCAACTATTGTTTAATATATATATATATAGGATATCGACAATAAAAATAGGAAAAGTTAACGGATTAATTACATTACGATGAGGTAAGCAAAATAGAATTCTAATTGTTCCAACCAAAATAGGTGGGAGAAATTATTCTAATTGTGCCCCTCAACTATTTTTTAATACACACATTTACATACTATATAATTGAATTCAAAATACAAAAATGTGAATAAAAATCAATTCAATAAAATAAAAAAAAATCAAAAGATTAATTATGTCAAAGTAAGGTAACTAGAGTAGAATTCTAATTGGGCCAAACAAAATAGCTAGGAAAAATTATTCTTATTGTGCCTGTCAATTGTTGTTTAATATATATATATATTGGAAAATCAAATTAAATATGAATGTGAAACAAATCAATTCAATAAAAATAGGAAAAATTAAGGGATTAATTGAGATGAGGTAAGTAGAGTAGAATTCTAACCTTCCATCCAAAATGGGTGGAAAAATTAATCTAATTGCGTCCCTCAGTTGCTGTTTAATATATACAGATATATATATATAGAGAGAGAGAGAAAGATTGATTGATTGATTGATTGCTTGATTGGAAAATTGAATTCAAAATAGAAAATTGTGAAAAAATAAATTCGATAAAAAAAGAAAAAATTAACAGATTAAGCAAAGCAGAATTCAAAATGCGTCGACCAAAATAGGCGGGAAAAACAATTATAATTGTGCCCGTCGACGGTTGTTTAATACGTAATATATATATTTGATAATTGAATTCAAAATAGAAAAATGTTGAGATCGGAAGAATCAATTGAATACAAATATAAAAAATTAGCAGATTAATTACATCACAAAAAGGTGAGCAGATTATAATTCTAACTGCGCCAACCAAAATGGGTGAGAAAAGGTATTCTAATTGTGTCCCTCTACTATTATTTAATATATATGTATATATATGTTGGATAATGGAATTCAAAATATAAAAATGTGAGAAAAAATCAATTCAATAGAACAGAAAAAAAAAAGATTAATTAGTTCAAAAACAGAGTAGAATTCTAATTGCACAAACCAAAACAGTTGGTAAAAGTTATTCCAATCATGTCTGTCACCTGTTGTTTAATATGTGTGTGTGTGTGTAAAGAGATATATATATATATATATATTGGTTAATTGAATTCAAAGTAGGAATGTAGAAACAAAAAAAAAAATCAACTGAAGAGAAACAGAAAAAAATTAAATGATTAATTACATCATGATGAGGTAAGTAGAGTAGAATTTTAATTGTACCAACCAAAAAGGGCGGGAAAATTATTCTAATTAGGCCCGTCAGCTTAATATATATATATATATATATTAGATAGGAATTTAAAAAAATAAATTCAACAAAAATATAAAAATTAAGGGATTAATTACCAAACAATGAGGTAAGCATAGTAGAATTCTAATTGTATCAACCAAAATTGGCGGTATTCTAATTGTACTCACCAACTATTTTTTAATGTATATATATATATAAATATGCTGAATAATTGAATTCAAAATAGGAATGTGAAAAAAAATCAGTTCAAAAAAAAAAAGAAAATTAAGGGATTAATTACGTTATAATAAAGTAAGTAGAGCAGAATTCTAATTGTGAGCGCTAAAATAGTTGGGAAAAATTATTCTAATTGTGCCCGTTAACTGTTGTTTAATACATACATACATACATATTTATATATATTAGATAATTGAATACAAAATAGGAATGTGAAAAAAATCAATTCAATAAAAATAGGAAAGATTAAGCGATTAACTACGCTACGATGAGGTCAGCATAATAGAATTCTAATTGTGACAGCCAAAATTTGCAGGAGAAATTATTCTAATTGCGCCCATCAACTATTTTTTAATATAGACCAATATATATAAATATATATTAGATAATTGAATTCAAAATTAAAAAATGTGAAAAAAATTAATTAAATAAAAATAGAAAAAAATCAAGGGTTTAATTACGTTAAAGTGAGAAGTAGATATATATATATATTGGACAATTCAAAATAGAAAAATATGAAAAAAATCAATTCAATAAAAATAGAAAAAATTAAGAGATTAATTACATTACGATGAGGTAAGTAGCATATAATTATAATTGTATCAACCAAAATGGGTGAAAAAAATTATTCTAATAACGCCCGTCAGCTATTGTTTAATATATATATATATATTGGTTAATCGAATTCAAAATAGGAATGTGAAAAAAAAATCAATTTAAATAGAAATAGAAAAAAAATTAAAGGATTAATTAAATCCTGATGACGATTGTAGAGTAGAATTTCTAATTGTGTCAACCAAAATGGGCACGAAAAATATTCTAATTGTGCCAATCAATAGCTATTTTGTGTGTGTGTGTGTACTAGATAATCGAATTCAACATTGGGATATGAAAAAAAAAATCAATTCATAGAAAACATTAATATATTAATATGTAAAAGCAAGGTAGAATTCTAGTTGTACCCACCAAAATGGGTGGGAAAAGTGATTCTAACTGTGCCCATGAATATTTGTTTAATATATATATATATATTGGTTAATTGATTTCAAAATAGAAATGTAGGAAAAAATATCAATTCAATAGAAAAAATTAAAGGAATAATTACGTCACGATGAGACAAATATAGTAGAATTCTAGTTGTATCAATCAAAAGGGGCTAGAAAAATTATTTTAATTGTGCCCTCAACTATTGTGTATATATATATATATATATATGTATGTGTGTGTGTGTGTGTAGATTGGATAATTAAATTCAAAACAAGAATGTGTAAAAAATAAATTCAATAAAAATAGAAAAAATTAAAGGATTAATTACATCATGATCAGGTAAGCAGAGTCGAATTCTAGTTGTCTCGACTAACATGGACGGGAAAAATTATTGTAATTGTGCCTAACAACTGTTGTTTAATGTGTGTGTGTATATATAATTATTTGAATGCAATAATTATTTTAATGCATGTGTGTATATATATATATTGAATAATTGAATGCAAAAATAGAAAAAAACTGAAAACAATCAATTCAATAAAAATAGGAAAAATCAGTAGATCAACTACATCACAATAATGTGAGTAGAGTATAATTTTACTTGTGCCAATCAAGATGGGTGGGAAAATTATTCTAATTTGCCTGTCAATTGTTCTTTAATGTACATACATACACACACACATATATATATTGGATAATTGATAAGCATATTTTATATGTAAAAATACTTCTCCTAACTTATTCAATTCTATAAAAAATCGAGCAGTTTTCTACTTAATTTGTGTGGATATGGTTCACACAGGTGAAAAACTCAAATTGGAGTTATACAAGTGAAAAGAATGATTTTTGAACCAAATTGCGGGTTTACATTCAAGATATAGCATCAAGGTGTACTTGCTCGAGAGTTCGGGGGTGAGAAGACCAATGGAAACAAGTTTGAAGACTAAATTGCATTGTTGGGACCATTTGTGTTGTGTCTACAGAGAGTGCGGGCCTTTACGAAGAGTTCAAGAAGTTTGAGAGATCGGAAGAGCTTAAATGAAGAGAAAGCCGAAAAGGACTGTTACCGCAAGAAAAAGTCAAATCAGGGACTAAACTGCACGCCATGGAAGCCGCAGCCCATATCGGAAAACGCCGTTTTACATGTTTTGGCCTATTTTTAACACAAGGAAGGGTTCTAAGGCCACTCGAGATATAAAAGAACAAAAACCCATCTGTAAAAGGGAGACTCATTATAAAAAATCACTCTTAAGGGCTTGGAGATTAAAACGAGGGTTCGTGTGAAAGTTGAATAACGGAATTCTTCGTTTGGTGCAACCGTTTTCTTCACTATTCTTCATATTTTCTTTGCAAGAATCTGGTCATATATTCAAACCCTATGAATTCTTATATTGTGATTTCCTTTACTATGTGTAATTAATTTTCCTTGTTGAGACAATCGATGAAGCAATAGACATGTTTTGATTGTGTTAATTTCATTCATGACTCTAATTGTTATTGTGTGCTTATTTTCTATTGTGATATGTATTTGCCTTTTATGAGCATGATCAACTTGTAATTGTGTTTGTGAATTCGAGAGGAGACCGAGAGGTAAGTCACCAATTTAGCACTTCAATAGAAAACAAGAATTGAATAGAAGATAGGGATATACTTTTATGATTTCTGCAATCGTAAAAATGGTTTCTTGTTAATTAATGCATTCGACTAGGTTGAAATTCACATAGAGATATAGTGAGTTTACTTAGTTGGGTAGATATGAATTTGCTCGAGAGAGGTTTTTAATTAAATTTGTGAAACTAGTCGTGAGTACGTTATGATGAATTGTCATGAGTGAGATTGCAATTGGAACGCCTGTTTATTGTAGATTCGTTAGTCTCAACGCCTTTATTCATATATTTCCTAGTTCATTAATTTGAGTTGCTTCTTACCTTTGAGTAGAAAAAGTATTTAGTTTAAATTTTAGCTTAAACTAACGTCATTATTCTTTTGAAAACTTTTTAATTTCCTTGTTCAATTTGGGTGAAATTAACTTAAGTGAAGCATGTGACAACTTTCCCTGTGGGATCGACATTCGGGACTCATCTAGTCCTATACTATTTGAACGGTATCGTGCGCTTGCGATTTTGCCTATCAATAATCGAATTCAAAATAGAAATGTGAAAAAAATCAATTCAATAAAAATAAAAAATTAATTGTAATTGTGCCAACTAAAATGAATGGAAAAAATTATTCTAATCTTGTCCGTCAACTATTGTTTTAATATATATATATATGTGTGTGTGTGTATATACATATATATTTTGGATAATTGAATTCAAAAAAAAAAGGTGAAAAAAATCAATTCAATGAAAATAAAAAAAAAATCTAATTGTATCAACCAAAATGGAAAGGAAACATTATTCGAATTATACCTGTGTGTATATATATATATATTTCTTTATTTATTTATATATATGACAATTGAATTCAAAATACAATGTGAAAAAATTAATTCAACAGAAATAGAAAAAAAAATAGAGGATTAATTATGTCATGATGAGATAGGATTAATTATGTCATGATGAGATAGGTAAAGTAGAATTTTAATCGTCTCAAGCAAAATGGCGAGAAAAATTAAAACTTCAACAAAAAATATAAATATTAAGCGATTAATTATGTCTCGACGAGATAAGCATATTAGAATTTTAATTATGCCAATCAAAAAAGGGTGGAAAATTTTATAGTAATTGTGCTCTGCCAACATTTCTTTAATATATAGATTGGATAGTTGAATTCAAATTGGAATATGAAAAAATTCAGTTCAATAAACATAGGAAAAATTAAGAGATTAGTTAGGTTACGATAATGTAAGAAGAGTAGAGTTCTAATTATGCCAACTAAAATGGTTGGGAAAATTATTCTAATTATGTCCATTAACTGTTGCTTAATATATATATATTGGATAATTGGATTCAAAATAAAAAAAGCCAACAAAATCAATTCAATAAAAAAAGAAAAAATTAGGAGATTAATTACGTGAAGATGGGGTAAGTAAAGTAAAATTCTTAATTGTACCAACAAAAATGGGGAGGAAAAATTATTCTAATTGTGCCCGATCTTGTAATTTTTTCCATTTTTACTGAATTGATTTTTTTCACATTTTTTCTATTTTAAATTCAATTAACCAATATATATGTATTAAACAATTGTTAACGGATGCAATACACATTTTTTCTATTTCTCGTCTATTTTGGTCGGCACAATTAGAATTCTACCCTGCTTACCAGATCGTAGAGTAATTAATCCTTTAATTTTTTTCTATTTTTATTGAATTTATTTTTTCCCTATCCTATATTTAATTCGATTGTCTAATCTATATACAAATATATCTACATATATATAGACACACACATATATATACGTATAGACATATGTATATATTAAACAATGGTTGACAAGCACAGCTAGAATATTTTTCTCTGGCCGTTTTGGTTGGCACAATTAAAATTCTACTTGGCTTTCATCATTGTGACGTAATTTGTCATTTAATCTTTTATATCTTTATTGAATTAATTTTTTTCACATTCTTATTTTGAATTCAATTATCTAATATATATATATATATATTGAACAACAGTTGATAGACATAATTAGAATAATTTTTCCCTCCATTTTGGTTTGGACAATAAGAATTCGACTCTACTTACCTCATCATGACATAATGAAGCCTCTAATTTTTTGTATTTCTATTGAATTGAATTTTCACAATCCTATTTTTGAATTAAATTGCCGAATATATATATATATATATATATATGTATGTATGTGTGTGTGTTAAACAATAGTTGACAAGCACAATTAGAAAAATTTTTTCCGCCCACTTTGATTTGTACAATTTCAAATTTACTTTGCTTTCTTCCCCGTCACGTAATTAATCTCTTAATTTTTTCTATTTTTATCGAATTGATTTTTTTCACATTTTTTCTATTTTGAATTCAATTATCCAATATATATATATATATATTTATTTACACACATATATGTATTAAACAGCCGTTAACAGATGCAATTAGAATAATATTTTCCACCCATTGAAATAATTTTTTTTACATTCCTATTTTGAATTTGATTATCTGATATCTATATATATATATAGATATTAATCAACAGTTTGTGTGGCTCACTTGGATTGCGGGCTCAATTTAAAATGATTTTTTTTGCTCATTGCCTGGCTCCTTGAAAAAAATCAATTGATGATGTTATTATTCTATTACTATTATTATACTTTTCTTTATTGTTATACTTTTCTTTTTAATTAATTAATTTAATATTTCTATTTTGGGACTCTATCTACATATTATATTTAATATTTTTAAGACTCTATCTATATATTAATTTAATATTTTCCTTTCTGAACCCTATCTATATATTACATTTTAATCAATTTTACTATATTCAATTTTATAATTTCATAATTTTATATTCTCCTAATATATTATATTTTACTTTCTCAGCATAATATGTCCATCAAACGTATGAGTGTTAAATATAGTAGTCCGTAAAGATACGGGTGTGAAACTAATATAGATTATACTATCGGGTTTTATTGTCTTAAAAGGAAATAAAAAATAAGAATTAGTAAAAAAAATTATTGGTTCATTTATTATACTTTTGTTAATTGTTATGTTTTTCTTTTTAATCATTTAATTTAATATTTATATTTTGTAACTTTATTTATATATTATATTTTGGTTAGATATATCTCATATTTGCCTAATGAATTTGAATTACATGAAAATAGATAATATATTAATCTTGAGTTCAATATTACTTTTCCTTATTATTATATTTTTCCTTTTAATCATTTAATTTAATACTTTTATTTTGGGACTCTATCTGTATATTACATTTTCATTAGATATATCTCATATTTGCCTAATAGATTTTAATTTTGAGTAATGCTATTTAGTACCACTAATTTTGAATGTGTAATTTCATCATTTTATATTCTCCTACTCCATTGTATTTTGTTTTGTCAGCATAATATGTCCGTAAAACGTACTGGTGTGAAGCATAGTGTGTCTGTGAAACGCACGAGTGTGAAACTAATATATATTATACTATCAGATTTTATTATCTTAAAGGGAAATAAAAAATCAGAATTAATAAAAAAATTATTGGTTCAATTGCTATACTTTTCCTTTTAACCATTTAATTTAATATTTTTATTTTGAAAATCTATCTATATGTTACATTTTGGTTAGATATATCAATCAAGATTTCAATATTATTATATTTTTCTTTATTTTTATATTTTCCTTTTAATCATTTAATTTAATATTTTGTTTTGAAATTCTATCTACGTATTATATTTTGGTTAAGATATATATCATATTTGTCTAATGAATTTTAATGTTACTTTGTTCGATTGTATAATTTCATGATTTTATATTCTTCTACTCTATTGTATTTATTTGTCACTATAATATGGCTATAAAACGCATGGTGTGAAGCATATATAGTATGTCTGTAAATACACGGGTGTGAAATTAAATCTAAAATTATATTATTGAGTTTTTATTGTCTTTAAAGGAAATAAAAATTAAGAATTAATAAAAAATTATTATCTCATCGAGATATCGATGGACTGATAATAAAAATTTAAAATTATGTCAACAAAATAAAGAATTAATTGCATACTACTTGCAAATATAGAATACATATTAATTCTATGCAGGCTGTGTATTTCATCTTATTTATGACATTAAACTTGACAAACACAATTATGTTATATTTTTGTAGAACAATTATTTGTATTAATCAATACAGCAAATCATTCCAATTTCAATTTCAAGAGATTTACAAATAAATGAAAAAAAAACCGCTCTTGTGAATCCTCTTACTAAAGATCGAACTATTGAAGCAGGGGCCACGTGGCTTGAATCCTGATCTTCAGAATTTGGACTTGATTTGTTAAAGACTCGAACTGGTTGAATCTTTGAAGAACTTGGATTTGACTTGTCTTTGATTTGTGGAAGATTTAAATCTTCCGACTTCGGCTTGACTTGATTTAACTGCAGGGTTTTTGTGCTTCGGCAGCTTTGATTTGATTTTGGGAGCATTTTGGTGTCTCCTTGTCTTCAGGGTTTTTGTGCACCTGTGACTTATGATTTACATTGAACCGAAGGCCTCTATTTATAGAAAAAACCTAGGGTTTTAAGAAAATGTAGGATGGGCCATGGGCCGGAGTTTGAATGTGGGACGGGTCTTTTAGAGTAAAATGGGGCTCCTACTGATTAATGGACTCTTTTAATTTAAATGAAAATTACGAGTTTAAAATGTGTAAGTGGGTTAATTCACTCGACATCGACCTAAATTACAAAAATAAACCCCATCAAATTTTTTATGTCTACAAATTCTCCCTCAAGATTTATCAATTTATTATAAGAATAAATAAATGGATAAACCTTGATTATGTATAATTTGAAAAGAAATTTATTTGGAAGGGTCATCGCACGACAAGAAATGAATTTAAGAAATCAAGCCCATTAATTGTGAGGAAAAATAATTTGAAAACATAAAAAAAAAAAACCAACACAGCAGTTTAAGTTTTTTTT
The DNA here is from genome assembly GCA_963692815.1 of Nyctanthes arbor-tristis. Lineage (NCBI taxonomy): Eukaryota > Viridiplantae > Streptophyta > Magnoliopsida > Lamiales > Oleaceae > Nyctanthes > Nyctanthes arbor-tristis. The sequence continues at coordinate 15,379 of CAVNYN010219890.1, forward strand.
CTTTTTTTTTAAAAAAAAAAATTCCTTTGTTCCAAGGATTACCCCAATTCTTACAACTCTTGCTTCTCAAGACTCCTTAATTCTTGTAATTCTTGCTTCCCAAGACATTCATGTGCCTGGCTCGACTTCACCACATTATTTAAGTACATGCACGGGTCATTATTCATTGTACCCAATCATCTATTGTTTTTCAAGTAAAGTTGGGTATGTTGGAATTTCATGGGTTTATGTATGCAAGAATTTAAATTTCACCAAAACTTCTGTTTTTCATTGTTCCACGTTCCAGCCGAATTTGGCTGTTTTGCTTCTTGCACCCACCAGATTTTCAACTTGATGTTTGAATTATGATTAACAAGTTTGGTTTGCGCGCATGTGGAAAGTTTCGGAGTTTGAGTTTGAATATCAGCTTGGCAAATATTTACGCTTCCGCTTTCATTTTTCTTCTTTTTTTTTTTTATTTGGTCATTTTAATTTGATGCACATGAAGACCATGAATTAATCCTTTGCGATGTATTATGTTAAGGGTCAAGGTAAAAACCTTCAATCCAATCCATCTTATGTCAAGAGTCGGGGTTGGTTTAATGTCCAATATATTTTACGCTTGGACAGCGTTTTTTATGTGAGGCACATATTATGTTAGGGACGGGTCTTTTAAAATTTTCAGAATCTGTACACCTCTGATGTTAAAGGCTTAGAACCATTTGAGGTCAAACACATCTTATGTTAAGGACTTATTTACGTCCAATACATCTGTTGTTAAGGACCGAGATTCTAGACTAACGCATCTTTCGTTAAGGATTTGAAGTATTTGGCTTTTATCCAACGCGTCTTGTGTTAAGGGCAAAATTAAACTTTTGTCCAATACACCTGACGTGGACGATTAAAGTTTTGGCTTTAGAAAACTTTCGAGTGCAAAAGTTTTACCTTTTTTTTTTTCCAATTTTAATGCTTTTTGTTTTTTTTTTTTTACGAGCACCCCTTTTGAAATTCTTTTTGTTTGCTTTTTTATTTATTTTTTTTTTTGAATTGTTTCTTGATTTCCACGTTTCCATGAAAATTTTTTTTTGACCTTTTCTTTTTGATTTTTTCTTTTGTTTTGCAAAGTTTTCACGTGCAATTTGTTTTTCAATTCCTCTTGTTGTTTGATTTCTTTTTTTTTTTAATCATCTCACGGTTTCCACGTCCCATGAATTTAATTTGTTTTTCTTTGGTTTTGTTTCTTTTCTTTTTCATTTGTTTGTTTGTTTTATGTTTTGCTTTGTTTTCAGTTTTGCGTTTCACTTTTGATTGATTTTTTTCGTCTTGTTTTGTTTTATTTGCAGGAATGGCAAAATCAACTCTTAAGAAAAATCCTAAGAAGACTCAAGACTTTGACTTGTATGGAATTTCATAAATTGAAGTTGAGGGCAAAATTTACCTTTGCTTTAGAGGATCTGAATGGTGTGATGGACTTAGACTTTGCATTGATGACGCAATGACACATCCTTCACCTTCCATTGCCCAGAATCGCTTGCCCAAATTGTACATGACTGCTCTTAGTGCACATCATGAAGACTTACGTCAACGTCCATATTTATGCCTTCCTCTTCATCATTCCCAAAGTACGGATTTTATCCAAAAGCAGTGGTTTCAGACAGAATTGGTAATAGAGAAATTCAATGGGGTGAAGACCTATTTGGGCTTGAAGATATCCCTTATTTGGCAAAATTTTACGAATGGTCTCTCTGGGTTCAGAAACTTATTCAACAGAAGAAAAAGCGGGATTTAGCTTATGCAGTTGGAGCCGCTGCTCTAGACTATGATCGTCCAGATTTTGCTTTCATCGCCCTTTGTGAGGCTTGGTGTCCAAAAACTAATACATTTGTGACTAGTTACGGAGAGCTGGGTATTTCTCTTTGGGACATTCGAGACATCACTGGCCTTTCTATTTTGGGAAACTACTATGAGGAAGTTGTACCCAACTCTTCAGATTTGAGGAATCTGCTTTTGAAATCTTGCACACATTTGTTTGGTGTTTTCTTTAAGCTTGCAAATGAGAAAGGATCTATCACATTAGATATGAAGATTGGATTAATTTCTAGTTCCACCAAAAGAACTTTGCTAGAGATCCTCGCAAGTTGAAGGCCTATAAAGAAGTGATGAACTCCCGGCCAAATATTAAGCAAAAACCAGTGAAGAAGATTGTGAGACCTCTTCCGATTGACAAGTTAAAGAATATTCTTCGCAGAGATTCGAGTCACTAGGGTGACTTACAATTTGCTTTATCTGCTAAAGAAGAAGAAGAGTGTGAAATAGCTGCTTACTTATCCCTTTGGCTTTGTTGCTTTATTCTATCTTCCGAAGAAGATTATATTAGAGTAGGAACTTTCAAAGCGGCTTTTAGAATGGCCACTGGAGTCGATTATAGCCTTGTTCCTCCCATTTTGGCTAGCATCTACAGAGGACTTATACAGATTTCAGATTGTCCACCTGGTTTGGATCTTGGATAGATTCCTTACTCATTTCCAAGACATTTCTTTATGCTTGGATTACAAAATACTTCGCACATGGAATTTATGATTTAATCAGTAACAGTACAAACCGTCCGACTTTCCGGAACTTTGCAGAGACGTTGAATGCTGTCTTGCTTTGGGAACTGCAGATAGCTGATTGTAGGAGTATCATTCATGGATCAATGAATTCCAAAGATTTTTGCTGGAGTCCAATTGAACCACCTCCTTTTCATAACACGTACAAGGATGAGAGTTTAAAATTTAGGGATGCAGCATTTATGACAAGCATTCGACCTGGGTTCCATTCTTACCGTAGAGGATCTACCTACATTTTAGAAGCTTATATTCCTCACAGGTTTTCAAGACAGCAAGGTTTTAGACAAAGACTTCCAGGATCTCCAATCAGCATGGGTATTTCAAGCATTGCCATCAACTTGTACCGGGTTTGGTTATTGTTAACCCGAATGAAGAGCGGTTCTTTATTCCATAGACCGATGTATGAAAGAGATACACAACTCCATGTTGATGCAGAGTACATGGATTGGTGGAAAGATAAAGTCTTGCCAAGCTTCCAGAGCATTTCAGGCCAGAACATTTGATTGCGACCTCTCAAGAACTTTCTCAGAAAAGAGATCTTAGTGTTACCGCGGGCAGAGGTGGAAAGAAACTTAAAGTTTTTCATCCTATAGCATTACCCCTTGAGCATGTCAAAGATGTATCCACGGCAATGCTTGAGGATAATGAAATTGCCGAGATCAGGTAAAAAATTTTTCTTTATCATTTCCTCCTCCTTTTTTTTTATTTTGCAAATTTCTTGATCTTCTACCTTTTGTCTTTAGGATCCTACTTCAAGGGAAAGTCAAAGGCATCTCGTGCACAATGGTGCTGATCCAACAGTTTGGAGAATTAGCACCAATATTGACGATGAGTATTTGACTATGTCTCCTCAATTGCGAAATCAAAGTATGACTGACTATTTTTTTATGACCTAAAATGAAGCCTTCTTTTTCTAAAAAAAAAAAACTTCATTCTTATCGTTCATTTTTTTTTTTGTAGACTTTCCTCCAATTTCTGAAGGATTTTCACCTTTATCCAATCATACTGATAAGGTGATTGCTGCTCTTGAAGGCATTGAAGAATTTATAAGCTACAGAGACCTTCCTAGCAAATATCCCAGTAGCATTGGTGGAGGAGTTATAGCATCCAATCAAAACTTAATCGAAGAAATTCTCGATGAAGAAGTTGAAGTAACCTCTACACCATCAAAGGTTAACACCCCTGAAACTATTCAAGAAGCCTCAGACAGCATGCCTTTGAAGACTTTGAATGTTGCCTCTCCTCTGAGTATGAATGCACAAAAACTGGCCCCAATTTACTCAGTTATTTCTGGACCTCTTCCAAGTATGAGTCAAAGATCTCCCTTTCTTCAAGATGTTTTAAAAGGGGGCGTTACAAAGCTGTCTTCAGGCGATGTTCAAGAAAGCACTCAAACATGGTTTTATCAACCTCAGGACTTGGTGGGATGATAACAACCTAACAATTCAGACTTTGATTACTGATTCCTTCCATAGGGCCCCAGCACATTTGATGGACCAAATGGATGCATTCTTGACAAAGAGTTGACAACTATCTTCTCCATAGGGGTGAGACCATGAAACAGCCTACCACAGAAGATGAGGAGAAACAATTGAAGACCTTAGATGTGTAACTAAAAGCAGAGCACATGACATGCTCTTTTTTGGAAGAGAAGATTAGCCAGCTAACTTCTGAACTTGACAGGCTCCATGATGAATTGCAAACCCGTACTGAGAAGATAACTGAACTTGGGACTGCAAAACTTTCATTGGAGCAGATTCAAGTCATAGATGTTATTGCAGTACATATTGTTAATCAGGAAAAGAGTGCACTTGAAGATAGCTTTATGCACCTAATTGATAGCATTTGACTTTTTATTTTTTTCTACCTTTTTGATGTAAGAGTTTCATTTCAACATTCAATAATACGAATTTTATTTCATATCATGAATCGTGTATGTTTTTCTCTCTTTTTTTAATTGCCAAAAAAATTAGCAAAAAACAAAGGTTTTTTATATTTCATGACTGAACTTGGATTAATTTTTTTATCCAAGCTGCCTACGTACCCTTGAAAGGGATTAAGTTAGATGTAGTTCAATACAAGATTTTTTGTCTCCTATGTGTTTGATTGCTCTTCCGATCTCTCGAATTTTTTTAAGCTTGAATTTTTTTAGCTCGAATTTTTTTAAGCTTTAATTTTTTTAGCTCGAATTTTTTTTTAGCTTGAATTTTTTTGAGCCGTTCACTATTTATTCTCTTGCGGGCCAGGAGCAGTACAAGATATTTTTGAAGAACAAGAAAAAGACACTAAGCGTAAAAGCGCTTCAAGAATTTTCCATTGATTGGGCCGATCCGCAATCCATCTTTGTCCACGACCTTGTATGCTCCATTGGTGAATGCTTGAGTTATTACATATGGACCTTCCCATTTTGGTTGGAACTTGCCCCCGGCTTTCTTGGTGACAATGATTGGTCTTTTCACACAAAGCACCAGATCTCCAACTTGAAATGACCTGGGTCATGCTTTCTTATTGAATGAGTTGGCCATTCTAGCTTGGTAGCATTCTAGTTGCATTTGAGCTTCGAGCCTCTTTTCATCCAGCGCTCCCAGCTCTTGCAGATGAAGACGAGCATTATCATCTACTGTTAGACCTTCTTGGATAGCGAGTCTCAACGACGGGATTTGACACTCCAAATGGAGTACAGCTTCAACTCCATATACAAGAGCATATGGTGGCTTGTGTTGGAGTTCGATAAGTTGCACAATAAGCCCACAATGCTTCTCCAATTCTTTCATGTCAGTCTCTCTTGGATTTCAATACAACTTTTTTCAATAGGTTGCACAAGGTTTCGTTGAAAGCTTCTACTAATCCATTAGCAGCTGCATTGTACATGGATGAGTTATATTGTCTAAACCCAAACTTAGCACACAAGTTGTTTATATGGCTATTGCAGAAGGGCTTCCCATTATTGGTAATGATATGTCAAGGAATACCATACTGGTAAATGATTTAAGTACAGATGAAGTCCGCACATTTTCTTTCTTCACTTCTTTCAGTGGCATGGCTTCAGCCCACTTGGAGAAGTAGTCAGTTGCAGCCAGAACGTAAGAGTGTTTGGCTTAGGATTTGGGATTCATAGGCCCAACCACATCAAGGCCCCATGCATCAAATGGCCAAGAAGCTACTGTCGGATGCAATGGCTCCGGAGGCTGATGAATGAAGTTCGCATGGACTTGACAGGCTTCACATTTTCTTGCACATTCCATAGAATCTTGGACCATAATCGGCCAATAGTACCCCATTCTTTTTATTCAAAAATGGAGCTTTGGACCAGATTGATGTGCAGCGCATATCCCAAAATGAGCTTTTTCTAAGGCATGCATCGATTCTTCATTGCTTAGGCATCGAAGGAAAACTCTATCAAATGATCGCTGATAGAGTGTATCTTTGCAAAAGATGAAACGAGGTGTACATCTTCTTATCTCAATTTTGCGGCGAGGATTATCTGGCAGCCTTTGATGTTGAAGGTAATCAATGATTGGCTATCTCCAGTCTTCTTTTTCTTCATTAACAGCCTCAACATTGTTGTTTTCCTCCATTTGTTCAAGCTTCAATAGTGGAATTATCCACTCTGAGAAATTGATATTGGGTGGGTAAAATCTTCCTCCGATTTAGCCAAAACGGTTGCCAGATTAGCCAAAGCATCAGCCTCTCTGTTTTCATTTTTGGAACAAACTTGATTTTTATCGAATCAAATCATTTCAAAATGGTTGATGTGTATTCATTGTATGGTTTCAAGTCTGAATTTCGGACTTCATATTCTGACAGAAGCTGGTTGATGATCAATATGGAATCCCCAAAAACTTCAAGCTTGTTGATACCCACGTCCAACACTGTTTCTGGATTGATAATGAGAACTTGATACTCGGCCATGTTGTTGGAACATCTTTCTGTCAAAGTGAATGCATAAGGCATGACCTGATCATATGGAGTGATGAATACAACTCCTGCCCCAGCACCGTATTTTTTAGCAGCTCCATTGAAGAATAGGTTCCATAATGGCACTATCTCAGTATAAATGACTTTTTTGTCAGGAAGGCCTTTAGGAAGTTCCTATTCTGCTGGAATTGGATGATCAACAAGAAACTCAGCTAAGGCTTGTCCTTCGATAGCCTTTTGTGGGATGAACTTGGTTTCAAATTCGGACAACATGAGGGCCCATTTCCCTATTCTTCCTGCTAAAATTGGCCTTGACATAATGTATTTCAAAGGATCGACCCTTGAAACAAGATGAATCATATGTGTTAGCACGTAGTGTCTTAGCTTTTTAGTTGTAAAGATTAATGCTAGAAATATTTTCTTAATAGGTGAGTATTTTAACTCGGCACCTATCATTATTCTGCTCAAGTAATAAAGGGCACTTTCTTTTCCTTCATCATTCACTTGGGCAAGTAGCACTCTTAATGAGTGTTCTTGTGCCGCAACATAAAGGATCAATAGTTTTCCTGGAGTTGGGGTTGTAAGCACTGGCGAATGAGATAGATATTGTTTGATGCTTTGAAATGCATTCTTGCAAGCATCATCCCATTCAAACGGCACATCTTTCTTTACCAATCTGTTGAATGGATGACATCATCCAGCGAGATTTGAAATGAACCTCCAGATGTAGGCAAGTTTTCACTGGAGACTTTTTAACTCACACAGATTAGTCGGCTCTGGCATATTGACTATAGCATCAATTTTTGATTGATCTATCTCAATGCCTCAATGCCGGACAATGAACCCAAGGAATTTTCTAGAGGTGACGCCAAATGCGCACTTTAGTGGGTTCATTTTCAACTGATGCCAACGAAATCTTTCGAAGACATCCTGTAAGTCTTGGAGATGGTTGCTTCGTTTCATTGACTTGACCACCAGGTCATCGACATAACACTCTACCTTTTTGTGCATCATATCGTTAAAAATTTTCTGCATTGCCCTTTGGTAGGTTGCCCCTGCATTTTTCAGTCCAAAAGGCATTACTTTTTAACAGTATATTCCTTTTGGGGTACGAAATGCTGTAAGCTATTCATCTTTGGGATTCATTCTGATTTGGTTGTACCCAGTGACCTGTCCATGAAAGAAAGAGTCTCATGCCCTGTAGTTGCATTGACCATCAGTTCTGTTAATGGTAATGGAAAATCATCTTTTGGACAAGCTTGGTTTAAGTCTTGAAAATCGACACACGTTCTAAGTTTTCCATTTTTCTTTCGAACAGGGACGATGTTGGTAGTCCAAGTAGGATATTTGACTTCACGTATAAATCCTGTGTCAATAAGCTTGTTTATTTCAACTTCAATTTGAGGAACCAATTTTGGACGAAACCTCCTCTGAAGCTGTTTGATTGGACAAGCTCTATGTTTTACAGCCAGGTTATGGACTGCAACTTTGGGTTCTAGTCCTGGCATTTCTTTGTATGACCATGCAAAAACATCCTTGTCTTCTTACAATAGTTTGAAGTATTCAGTTTCTTCCTCCTGACTAAGAAGAGCACTAACAAACACAGGCTTTGGATCTTCATCCACTCCTAAATTCAACTGCTTCAAGTCCTCTATAATTGCTTGACCACCTTCTTCAAATGTTAATAGAGCTGGTTTAGGTTCTTCTGCTTCTTCAGATTTGGATCCTGAATCAGATGTTTCTTCAAAAGCAATGTGATTGACCAAAACTTTCTCTTCAGTTGCCTATTGATTTTGACGCACTTTGGATTTTTTACCTTTGCGTCTGTTTTTGAACTTCTGTGGTTTTGGACTTGGGTTAGCAGTTTTTTACTCCCTATCGAGAAAATACAAATTGCCTTTGAGGACCTTGCCTTTGCTCATGATCAGTGGTAGAATTTTTACTGCCTAGTCTTTGGAAGACAGATGATTTTTCTTTCAGGTCAATTGTTGTTGAATTCTCTGTGTTTAATCGATTGAATACTGATATTCTAGCATTTTCGCGCTCCATTCGATCAAACACTGATCGTCGTGGTCTTCCTACTACCTCATTAGGAACTTCACCGATCTGAATCATGATTGGATTTGAAGAGACTTTCTTGACCCTGATTCCTTTTGGTCGGCTTGGCTCACATCCCAACCCATACTTTGGTTGAGATGTATTTGGTCCTAAAGGAACACGTCCACTTGCAAGAACATCATCAAGATCACCTAATTTTTGAGGTTCTCCTTTTCCATACCCTACATTTTCAAGTAATTTCTTAGCTTGGGAATTATAACACCCTTCGAAGATTTGCTTCCACAGTTTCTCTTAAACACTTAATGATTTTCGTTCCGTTTGAAGTATTGGTGAAGATGATGAAGCATTGTTGTCTTCTGAGGCTTGGACGAGTAGATGAGGCAAGACTACCTTTGGGATCTTAGGTAATGGAAAAGTTAACAATTTGCTATCTTTTTGCAACAAATATTGTTCATGTTTGGATGCCCTTCGCACTTAACTTTTGATCTATCAGTGATAATTGATGAGGCAAAATTGGAGCAACTTTAGGGTTTTTGCCTTTACCATCTTTGTTTTTGAATCCGGCTGCAAACAAACTTTATGAGTGAGATTTTTCATTCTCCAAGTGGAATTTGGCATCTACAAAATAGGATTCTTCTTTTTCAAATGGCTTTGACTCAGCTACTACACATTTTAGCTTCCCGTCCTGGCAGTACTTGAAGCATTGATGCCAAGTTGAAGATGCCACTCTAGTTTTATGCAACAAACTCATCCTAAAAGTAGCTTAAAGGATGTCTTGGCATCAATGACATGGAAGAGCGCAGAGGAGGTTAGCTCTTCTATTTGCAATTTTAGGAGGATCATGCCCATCACTCGTTGACCCTTTTGGTTGAATCCTTGGATCATGATGTTGCTTTTAGACAGGTTATCTACCTTTATGCCAATCTTCTCCATTGTTTTTATTGGCATAATGTTTATAGCAGAGCCGCAATCCACCAATATCCGATTGAATAAACAGTCTCGAATATGACCGCTTATATACAACGGTCTGTTATGTAAACGAGACCCAAGTTGTAAGTCTTCATTAGTGAATGTGGTGGTTGCCATGCAGTCATGATGAGTTTCAGATTTGGCAAGTTCCATGATGTGATCTTGATAATTTTCCGGATCAATCAATACAGAAGCTAAAGCCAAACGATTATCGCATGGCAGTTTCAAAACTTCTGACAATGTTGTATCAGAAAGAGGCGCGTCCAGCTGTAAGACAACGTTCTTCATTTTGGAACTTCATGCATCACCTTTTGACTCTTTTTCTTCATCCACATTAGTGACACACGAAGGGAAGGAGTTTTGTCGAAGAATCCTTGAGGAAAATATTCTCCAAGCGTCACGGGTCTTGGAGAATAACCTAAAACTTCTTTCACTTCTGTAGAATTTAGGACCTTTTTAGCATGAAATTTCTTTGTTTGAGCTTTTCTTGGCCATCTTCTCTGTTCTGACCACTTGTTATTTTTGGATGACTGTGAAGGCTTTGAAGACTTTTGACTTCGTCTTTTCACCAAGGTCCACCCATCTTGATTCTTTCCTGATGTTGCTCTGTCAGCATGTTGAACATCAGTTCGACAGGCCCCCAGTGTTTGCTTTTTGGAAGGATATGAAGATGAATTTTTCTTTGGTTTAGTTGAGCTTTGATACTGGTGCTTTTTGCTTTTAAAGGTGTATCGTCCATTACCAAATTCATCTTCTACGTCAGAGATCCATATGTCAAGGTCATCTGTCATGACATCATAGAAACTTGGCCGGTTTGGAGCTGAGGTTCATCCATTCCTGGATAGATGCATGTGATAGTGACTTTCCCATCAACCTCAAATTTTACCTGTTTGGCTCCTTCTGGAAGGTGAGGTCCGGACCTGATATTCAAAATTTGGACTTGATTTGTTGAAGACTCGAACTGGTTAAGTCTTCGAAGAACTTGGATTTGACTTGTCTTTGATTTGTGGAAGATTTTGATCTTCTGGCTTTGACTTGACTTGATTTAACTGCAGGGCTTTTGTGCTCCGGCAGCTTTGATTTGATTTTGGGAGCGTTTTGGCGTCTCCGGGTCTTCGGGGTTTTTGTGCACATGTGTCTTGTGATTTTCATTGAACCGAAGGCCTCTATTTATAGAGGAAACCTAGGGTTTCAATAAATGTAGGATGGGCCGTGGGCCGGACTTTGAATGTAGGATAGGCTTTTAAGAGTAAAATGGGCCTCCTACTGATTAATGGGCTCTTTTAATTTAAATGAAAATTACGAGTTTAAATTGTGTAAGTTGGCTAATTCACTCGGCCTTGACCCAAATTACAAAAATAAACCCCCTCAAATTTTTTATGTCTACAATTTTATATATGAAATTTCTTTAGAACTCTACCCGTGTTACCAGTGGCGGAGCTAGGACGCCGACTGAGTGGGGGCACAATTTAACTATAAAAATTTTGAGAACATGTACTATAATAATATCAAAAAATTAATTGTTTTTAATATCGTATTCTTTATTGGAAAAATGGTACTTTTAAAACATATTAATTATATAATATATCAATAAATTTATATAATTTGTACAAATTAAGTTTTTACTAATCCAATACTAGCTACTTCTCCCTTCAAAGTATACTAACTACTTTAATCTGTATTATCCATTGTTCTCAATTTACTTATTACTATACAAAAATTACAAAAACATATAATATATTAAAAAAAAAGTAAGTAACTTCATGGTTGTGGGGGCCAGTGCCCCCATTGGCCCCCACCTCCATCCGCCACTGCGTGCAACGCACGGGTGGAAATCTAGTATATATATTAAACAACAGTTGATGGATGCAATTAGAATTCCCCCTACTTTGGTTGGTATAATTAGAGTTCTACTCTACATAGCTCATTGTGATGTAATTAATCCTTTCACTTGTGCTATTTTGATTGAACTGATTTTTTTTTTTTTTCACATTTCTATTTCAATTTCAACTAGCCACACACACATACACATTAAACATAAGTTGAGAGGCACAATTAGAATAACGTTTCCCACCCATTATGGTTGGTACAATTAAAATAATTATACATGCCCGTTTCATTGGCGCAATTAGAATTTTACTCTACTTACCTCACTATGACAGAATTAATCTCTCAATTTTTTCTATTTCTATAGAATTGATTTTTTTTTTTTGCATTTTTTATTTTGATTTCAATTATCCAATCTATAAATATATATATATATATTGAACAACAGTTGACTGGCACAATTAGAATAATTTTCCCTAACTGTTTTACTGGCACGATTAGAATTATGCTCTGCTTAAATCATCTTGATGTAATTTATCCATTTTTTTAATTTTTACTAAATTGGATTTTTTTTCACATTCCTATTTTGAATTCGATTATCCAATACATATGTGTGTGTATTAAAGAACAATTGATGGGCACAACTAGAATAAGTTGTCCTGCTCATTTTCATTGGCTCAATTAGAATTCTACTCAATCACCTTAACGTGATGTAATTAATCTGTTAATTATTTCTATTTTTGTTGAATTGATTTTTTCACTTTTTTTATTTTGAATTCAATTATTCTATATATATATATATATTAAACAACAGTTGACAAGTAAAATTAGAATAATTTTTCCCGATCATTTTAGTTGGCACAATTAGATTTCTACTCTGCTTACCTCATCGTGTCGTAATTAATCCCTTAATTTTTATATTTTTATTGAATTGTTTTTTTTCACATTCCTATTTTGAATTCGATTATGTAATATATATATATGTGTGTGTGTGTGTGTGTATATATATATTAAATAACAGTTGATAGGAACAAATAGAATATTTTTCCACGCATTTTGATTGGCAAAATTAGAATTCTACTTTACATACCTCATTATGACGTAATTAATTCTTACATTTTGCTATTTCTTTTGAACTGATTTCTTTTTTTTTCACATTCCTATTTTGAATTCAACTAGCCAATATATATATATAGATATATATTAAACAATAGTTCAGAAGCACAATTAGAATAATGCTTCCCACGCATCTTGCTTGGTACAATTAGAATAACTAGAATTCTCACCCGTGCGTTGCACATGGAGAACAACAATAATAAGAAATTTCAACCGTAATACACACTTAATCTCCATCAAACATACATTAGAAGTGAACAAAATAGAAAAGTAGAAATGGACGATAATCTAAATGTCTAAGATACACAATTTAATGTCCTTCAAAAGTATAGAATTTCACGCAGCTAAAATATTACCCTCAATTTTTTTTTATTAATTTTCTCATATTAGTTATTATGAAACCCAAATTATTTTTCAGTTTCCAAAAGAGCCGTACTTCATAACAATAGACTCAATTAAACTATGCAACTCATACTAAGAATAGAATGGGTCAAATGGCATATAACCTATAAGATATATATCTCAATAGCACTTGAGCTATTAACTTGCTAAAAAATTAAACTAAAATAAATGAATAATATCTATAAATATGTTTGAGCTCAAATAAAATTTCAAACACAAAGATTCATAGACTTACGTACCATACCAAAAAATCATGATACATATATACATTTAAATTTAATACTTTCACACAATTGATTTTATTGTACCAAAAACCCCTTACTAAGGAATATGTTATAAGAAATTCTCTCACAGAAACATTGCAAACATGGATATAGCGTTTACTCTTATGTAGTTACAATTATCATTAATTGTTCGCAGCATTAGAATGTCCAAGCTGGTGATCTTTCACCCTTGCTATCCATCTCAATTATGCAATACTCATTCCCATCACAATAGAGACTTGAGGCAAAAACATATTTGTCCAGGCTGAAAATAGAATTCTCAATTAATTTCGTATTCGATTTAATAGATAACGGATCCCTAATTCAAAATATTTGGTTAAAGAAACCACTGTGAATTGGGGATCGGATATGGACTAATAAAGGGAAAAGTGAATATCATTTACTAAATTAATGTTTCAAATAAAAAAAACATAAGATAAAAATAAAAATACATAAAAGGAATTAATGATGTCACCATAAATCTTACAGAGCCAGAAAATGAGTGGGAAAGTCATCATTCTCTTATTATATATATATATATATATATACACACACACATATATATAGATTAAGCCTGCCCATTTTGTTGGCACAATTAGAATTTTACTCTACTTATGACGTAATTAATCTCTCAATTCAATTTTTTTCTATTTCTATATAATTGATTTTTTTCACATTTTTATTTTGATTTCAGTTACCCCCCCTCTCTCTCTCTAATATATATTATATTACACAATAGTTGACAAACACAATTAGAATAATTTTTCCTGACCATTTTAGTTGGCACAATAAGAATTCTACTCTGCTTTACTCATCTTGATGTAATTAATCTTTTTATTTTTTATTTTTACTGAATTGAATTTTTTTCGCATTCCTATTTTGAACTCAATTTTCCAATACATATATATATATATATATATATATTAAAGAAAAGATGATGGCCACAATTAGAATAAGTTTTCCCGCCCATTTTCATTGGCTCGATTAGAATTTTACTCAACTCATTTTAATGTGATGTAGTTAATCTCTTAATTATTTCTATCTTTGTTGAATTGATTTTGTTCATATTTTTTTATTTTGAATTTAGTTATTCTATATATACACGTATGTATTAAATAGTAGTTGACCGGCACAATTAGAATAATTTTTCCCAACCATTTTAGTTGGCACAATTAGATTTCTACTCTACTTACTTCATCATGATGTAATTAATCCCTTAATTTTTCTCTTTTTATTGACTTGATTTTTTTTGTCACGTTCCTATTTTGAATTTGTTATCCAATATATATATATATATATATATATTAAACAACAGTTGACAGGCATAATTAGAACAATTTTTTTCCGTCCACTTTGGTTGGCACAGTTAGAAATCTACTTTTCTTACCTCATTGTGACGTAATTAATCCCTTGATTTTTTCTATTTTTATTGAATTTATTTTTATCGCATTATTCTATTTTGAATTCAATTATCTAATATATATATATATATGTGTGTGTGTATATATATTAAACAATAATCGATGGGCACAATTAGAATATTTTTTTCGTACCATTTTGGTTGGTACAATTGGAATTCTACTCTACCCACCTTAATGTGAGGTAATTGATCTCTTAGCTTTTTCTATCTTTATTGAATTCATTTTTCCCCTTTTATAATTTTGAATTCAGTTATTCAATATATATATATATATTAAACAACAATTGACGAGAAAAATTAGAATAATTTTTCCTTACCATTTTAGTTGGCGCAATTAAAATTCTACTCTACCCACTTAACGTCACATAATTAATTTCTTAGCTTTTTTCTATTTTTATTGAATTGATTTTTTTTCACTTTCCTATTTTGAATTTGATTATCTAATATATATATATACATATATATATGTATATATATGTATATTAAAGATCAGTTGATGGGCGCAATTAGAATATATTTCTGCCCATTTTGGGTGGCTAAATTAGAATTCTACTTTACATACCTCATCGTGATCCTTTAATTTTTGCTATTTTGATTGAATTGACTTCTTCCACATTCTAATTTTGAATTCAATTATACAATCAATATATATTAAACAATAGTTAACGGGCATAATTAGAATAATTTTTGTGGCCCATTTTGGTAGGCACAATTAGAATTCTACTCTACTTGCCTCATCATAACTTACTTAATCCTTAATTTTTCCTATATTTATTGAGTTGATTTTTTTCACTTTCCTATTTTGAATTTGATTTTCCAATATCTATATATATATATATATATTAAAAAACAGTTGACAGGCACAATTAGAATAACTTTTCTTGTACGTTTTGGTTGGCAAAATTAGAATTCCACTCTTCTTACCTCATTGCGATGTGATTAATCCCTAATTTTTTATATTTCTATTGAATTGATTTTTTTTCACATTTTTCTATTTTGAATTCAATTATCCAATCGATGCGTATGTGTGTGTGCACGCGCTGTGTTAAATGACAATTTATAGGCACAATTAGAATTTTGCTCTGATTACTGGATCGTGATGTAATTAGTCCCCTAATTTTTTTCTATTGTTATTCAATTTACTTTTTTCAAATTCTTATTTTAATTCAATTGTCCAATATATTTATACATACACACACATACATATGTATATATTGTTGATGGATAGAATTACAGTAATTTTTCGGTCTGTTTTGGTTGGCACAATTAAAATTATACTCTACTTTCTTCAAAGTGACATAAATAATCGCTTTAATTTTCTATATACTTGCTGAATCGATTTTTTCCACAGTCTTACTTTGAATTCCATTATCTAATCTAATACATATATATTTTAAAATGTATGTATGTATATATTGTTGATGGATAGAATTACAGTAATTTTTCGGTCCGTTTTGATTGGCACAATTAAAATTCTACTCTACTTTCTTCAAAGTGACATAAATAATCGCTTAATTTTCTATATACTTACTGAATCGATTTTTTCCACAGTCTTACTTTGAATTCCATTATCTAATCTAATACATATATATTAAAAAATAGATTACGGGCATAAGAAGAATAATTTTTCCCTCCATTTTGGTGGGGCAATTAGAATTCTAGAATTCTACTCTACTTACCTCATCATGACGTAATTAATCTTCTAATCTGTTGCATTTCTATTGAATTGATTTTGTTGCACATTCGTATTTTTGAATTAAGTTGTCAAATATATATATATATTAAATAGCAGTTGACAAGTAAAATTTGAATAATTTTTCACGCCCATTTTGATTGGTACAATTACGATTTTACTATGCTTACGTCATTGTGACGTAGTTAATCTCGTAGTTTTTTTTTATTGAATTGATTTTTTTTCACATTTTTTCTATTTTGAATTCAATTATCCAATACATATATGTATTAATCATTAACCGTTAATGGATGCAATTAGAATAATACCCGCCCCCATTTTGCTAGGTACAATTAGAACTTTGCTATGCTTATCTCATTGTCACGTAATTAATCCCTTAATTTTTTTATTTTTATTGAATTGATTTTTTTAACATTCTTATTTTAAACTATGTATATGTATATTAAACAACAGATGATGATTGCAATTAGAATATTTTTCCTACTCATTTTGGTTGACAGACTTAGAATTCTACTCCACATACCTCATCGTGACATAACTAAGCATTTAATTTTTGCTATTTCTATTGAATTGACTTTTTTTTCACTTTCCTGCTTTGAATTCAACTAACCACTATATATATATATATATATATATATATTAAAGAACAGTTGACAGGCACAATTAGAATAATTTTTCCCACCCGTTCTGGTTCATAGAATTAGAAAAATTTTTCCTGCCTATTTCGTTGGCACAATTAGATTTTTACTCTACTTACCCCACTGTGACGTAAACAATCTCTTAATTTTTTCTATTTGACTTTTTTATTTTGATTTCAATTATACAAATTAGAATAATATTTCCAGGCCATTTTCATTGGCACAATTAGAATTTTGCTCTTCTTAACTCATATGACGTAATTAATCCGTTTATTTTTTTATTTTTACTGAATTGATTTATTTTCACATTTCAATTTTGAATTCGATTAACATAGATATATATATATATATTAAAGAACATTTAACAGGCACGACTAGAAAAATTTTTCCCGCCTATTTTCATTGGCTCAATTAGAACTAGATTTCCACTCGTGCATTGCACGGATAAAGCTCTAAAGGATTTTTATCATAAAATGTGAAATTATATTATCATGTTTGATGTCATAAAAAAACTACAAAATATCTTTTGTATAGAATTAATATGCATCTTGAGTTTTGCAAGCAGTATGTAATTTATTTTTTATTTTGATGATATAATTTTGAAATTTTTGTTATTAGTCTCGTTGAACCAATAATTTTTTATTAATTCTTGTTTTTTATTTCCTTTAAAGACAATAAAACCCAATGACATCATTCTATGCTTCACACCCGTGCGTACAGAAGCACTTTTCTTCACACCTATACGTTTCACGGACACGTTATGCTAATAAAGTAAAATATAATTGAATATGAGCTACGTTTTATCTTGAACTATATCTCCACTAAATCGACGTGTAATAAGATGCAAGGAAGAATATTAAAACTCAAGTAGTACCTGTCAAGGATTACAAACTCGTCTAAAAATAGTTTTTTAAAAGTTATTGCATAGGCTCATTTAGAATTTATTACATAATAATCTTAATTAAAAGTTGCATAACAATTCATAATAATACAACCAATGGTAAGTTGACAATGAATTGCTATCAAATTCACATCAATAGAACATATGAATATGATAAAAAACTTGTCATTATAAAAAGACATTCCAAATGAAAACATCGCGTTTATATAACTCGTACACCTTCTTATGCTTAGTTTTATTTCCTTTTGATTTCATAGAATATCGCAATTAATCATCAAAATATAGCTTGTAACTATACCAATCTTTTGACAAAAAAATCACATCATGAAGGGCAAAAATTAAAAAATCAAAATAATAATCAAATATAGAATAATTGCTTTTGAGTTTTTTTTTTTCAAAGAATTCACTTTATACATATAATCATCAGTGTATATAACAATTTTCTGTCAAAAGAAAATTACATCCCCGTATTAATTTTAATCTTCTCATATGATTAAAAATTATTTGCAATTTTCTTTTTAGCAAGATTTATTAATTTTCCTTCCTAATATTTGGTGAGATCCAAATTTATCTTATCATCATAATAAATGTTGATAAGTAACTCTCTCAATTAATGACAACTCGCTTGCTGCATTTCTTCTCTTGAGCCGTGTTTTCAAATTAAAAGGAAAAAAAGATAGTCAACCAGTCTTTGACCAGTTTTTTGGGTTTTCAAAAGAAAACCTGAGACCGGACCGGGATCAACCGGTCTGTGAAAACCGATTATTTTGGCCAAAAACTTGGTCCAGTTAGGGTTCAATCGCTCCCCTTTTTTTGCACACCCTTAATTAATGTCTAAGGAAAATCCTATATGGTGCATTATGTAATTTCCAGGTAGGACAAATATCAATATGAGAAATGGTTTTAATTCAAAGATGAGTTTTTTAATCTATTTCAATTCTTATTAGGACGGTAAAGTAATTTCCGTAAGTTATTTAATTACTGCTACCCAATTATATGTGACAACAAATGACTCAAGAAAAATACTTAGTCTTGAATAATAGAACTTCCATGAAACATAAGGTTTTTTTCCCCTTTTGAAAAAGATTTTATGTAGTATTTGACTATACTAATTAAAATGTAGCTATTGATATGCATTGATGGGTTGTGGACAATATATTATATGAAAGTCTATGTAAAAATTTAACTAATTACTAAGCTATCAATGGACTAATTTTTCCTACCACCGATTTACTTAAGTGAAAAACAAACAAAAAAGAATAAAATGAAAGGTCATATCAATTATCGGTAATTTGATGAGTCTCAAATAAGGTAAAAGTCTATGAAATCAGACATCTCAATACATTTAGAGTCCGATTTGCATTAATTAGTAGATGACATCAGCTATGACATCATTATGCATTTAGGTGGGAAAGATTAAAAATTGAGCTTATAACGCCAGATAAATCAATTCAATTATGCCAGAAAAACTCTTGTTTAATATATATATATATATATTCTACTTAACACGTCTTAACGTGGTGTAATTAATCTCACAATTTTTTTGATTTTTTATTGAATTATTTTTTTCAAATTTTTTCTATTTTGAATTCAATTATCCAATACATATATGTATTAAACATTAACCGTCAACGGATGCAATTAGAATAATATCCTCCCTCATTTTGCTTAGTACAATTAGAATTCTACTATGCTTACCTCATTGTCACGTAATTAATCACTTAATTTTCTTTTTATTTTTATTGAAATGATTCTTTTCACATTCTTATTTTAAACTAGATTAATATATATATATATGTATATGTATATGTGTGTATATATATATTAAAGAACAATTGATAGACACAAATAGAATAATTTTTCCTACCCATTTTGATTAGCACAATTAGAATTTTACTTTACTTAACTCATTGTAGCGTAACTAATCTCTCACTTGTTTTCTATTTTATTGAAATTTTTTTTTCGCATTTTTCATTTTGAATTCGATTATCCTATATATATATATATTAAACAACAATTAATGGGCACAATTGGAATTCTACTGTACTTACCTTACTGTGGCATTAATCTCTTAATTTGTCCAATTTTTATTGAATAGATTTTTTCATTTTTTTTATTTTCAATTTCAATTATTCAATATATATATATATATATATATTAAACAATGGTTGACAGGCACAATTAGAATAATTTTTCCTGACCATTTAAGTTGGCACAATTAGAATTCTTCTCTACCCACCTGAAGGTGATGTAGTTAATCTTTTAGTTTTTTCTATTTTTATTGAATTGATTCTTTTCACATTTTTTATTTTGAATTCGATTATTCAATATATGTGTGTGTATATATTAAACAATAGTGGACGGGTGAAATTAGAATAATTTTTGAAGACCATTTAGTTAGCACGGCTAGAATTCTACTCTGCCCACCTTAACGTGAAGTAATTAATCTCTCAATTTTTTTCAATTTTTATTGAATTGATTTTTTTCACAGTTTTTTATTTTGAATTCAACTATTCAATATATGTATATGTGTGTGTATATATATATATATTAAACCACAGTTGACTGGCGCAATTAGAATAATTTTTCCCAACTATGTTGGTTGGCTCAATTAGAATTCAACTCTGCGTAACTCATCGTGATGTAATTAATCCCTAAGCTTTTATATTTTTATCGTATTAATTTTTTCACATTAGTATTTTGAGTTCAATTATCTGATATATAAAAACATATATATGAGCCTATATATTTAAACATTTATATAAACGTATATATATGTATATTAAACAATAGATGATGGATGCAATTAGAATATTCTACTCTACATACCTCATCGTGACATAACTAAATCTTTAATTTTTGCTATTTCTATTGAATTGATTTGTTTTTCACATTCCTATTTTGAATTCAACAAGCGAATATATATATATATATATTAAACAATAGTTGACGGACACAACTAGAATAATTTTTCCTGCCAATTTCATTGGCATAATTAGATTTTTATTTTACTTACCTTATCGTAACGTAATTAATCTCTTAATTTTTTCTATTTTACTTTTTTTATTTTGATTTCAATTATCCAAATTAGGATAATATTTCTTGACCATTTTCATTGGCACAATTAGAATTCTACTCTACTTAACTCATCGTGACGTAATTAATCCGTTTATTTTTTTATTTTTACTGAATTGATTTATTTTCACATTTCTATTTTGAATTCGATTCTCCAGTATGTGTGTGTGTGTGTGTATGTTAAAGAACATTTGACGGGCACAATTAGAATAATTTTTTCCAACCGTTTTCAGTGGCTCAATTAGAATTTGCTTAACATGATGTAGTTAATCTCTTAGTTTTTTTCTATTTTTATTTTTCACTTTTTTGTTTTGAATCCAAATATTCAATATATATATATATATTAAACAACAGTTGACTGGCACAACTAGAACAAATTTTCCCTACCATTTTTGTTGGTACAGTTAGACTACTCTACTTACCTCATCGTAATGTAATTAATCCCTTAATTTGTATATTTTTATTGAATTGATTTTTTTCGCATTCCTATTTTGAATACAATTATCTAATATATATATATATATATGTTAAACGGTTGATGGGCATGACTAGAGCACTTTTTCCGCACATTTTGGTTTGCAAAATTAGAATTCTACTCTACATGCCCTCATCATGACATATTTAATCCTTTAATTTTTGCTATTTTAATTGAATTGATTTTGTTCAGAGGTTTATTTTGAATTCGATTATCCAATATGCGCGCGCACACACACACATACACATATATGTTAAGCAACAGTTTGACGGGAAAAATTAGAATAACTTTTTCAGTCCATTTTGGTTGGCATAATTAGAATTCTACTCTTCTTGCCTCATTGTGAGCTAATTAATCCCTTAATTTTTTCTATTTTTATTGAATTGATTTTTTCACATATTTATATATTATGTATTAAACAACAGTTGATAGGCACAATTACAACAATTTTTTCCCTCTATTTTGGTCGGCACAATTAGAATTCTACTCTGATTACTAGATCGTGATGTAATTAGCCCCTTAATTTTTTCTATTTTTGTTGAATTTATTTTTTTCACATTTCTATTTTTAATTCGATTGCCTAGTATATATACGCCCGCGTATACTTTTATATATATTAAACTATGGTTGACGGGCACAATTAGAATAATTTTTTCTATCCATTTTGGTAGGCACAATTAATATTCTACTATGCTTTCCTCATCGTGACATAATTAGTCACTTAATTTTTTATAACTTTATTAAATAGATTTTTTTTCACATTCTTATTTTGACTTTGATTATCTAATTATATATATATATATATTAAACAAAAGTCGATGGGCGCAATTAGAATATTTTTCCTACCCATTTTGGTTGATACAATTGGAATTCTACTCTACATACCTCATTGTAAAGAAGCTAATGCTTTAAGTTTTGCTATTTCTATTGAATTGATTTATTTTTTTCACATTCCTATTTTGACCTCTACTAGCTAGTATATTTTGACCTCTACTAGCTAGTATGTATATATATATATATATATATTAAACAATAGTTGGCAGGCATAATTAGAATAATTTTTCCTGCCCATTTCAATGGCACCATTAGAATTTTATTCTACTTGCCTCATCGTGACATGATTAACGTCTTAATTTTTTCTATGTTTGTAGAATTGATTTTTTTCACATTTTTTATTTGATTTCAATTATCCAATGTATATATAAATATAAAACAACAGTTGATTAGGCATAATTAGAATAATTTTTCCCGACTCTTTTAGTTGGCATAGTTAAAATTCTATTCTTCTTAACTCATAATGACTTAATTAATCCGTTTATTTTCTTATTTTTATTGAATTGATTTTTTTCACATTCTTATTTTGAATTTGATTATCCAATATATATATACATATATATATATATATATATATATATGTTAAAGAATAATTGAAGGGCACAATTAGAATAACTTTTCCCGCCCATTGTCATTGGCACAATTAGAATTCTGCTCAACTCACCTTAACGTTATGTAATTAATCTCTTAATTTTTTTCTATGCTTATTGAATTGATTTTTTTCAAAAGTTTCTATTTCGAATTCAATTATCCAATCTCGATATACATATATATATATATTAAACAATAGTTAACGGGCACAATTACAACAATTTTTCCCCTCCATTTTGGTCGGCACAATTAGAATTATACTCTGCTTACCGGATTGTGATGTAATTAATCCTTAATTTTTTCTATTTTTAATTAAATTTATATTTAATTTACACGTCCCTGTTTTTAATTCGATTGTCCAGTCTATGTGATATATGCACATATGTATATATATTAAACAATGATTGATGGGGCACAATTAGAATAATTTTTTCTGCCGATTTTGGTTAGCATAATTAAAATTCTACTCTGCTTTTCTCATCGCGACATAATTAGTCGCTAAATTTTTTGAATTGATTTTTTTTCACATTCTTATTTTGAATTCGATTATCTAGTGTGTGTATATTAAACAACAGTTGACGGCATAGTTAGAATAAATTTTCCCACCATTATGACGTAATTAATCTCTAATTTTTTGTATTTCTCTTGAATTTATTTTGTTACACTTTCCTTTTTTAATTAAATTTTCAAATATATATATATATATATTAAGCAATAGTTGATGAGGACAGTTAGAATAATTTTTTCCATCCATTTTGATCGGTATAACTACAGTTTTACCATGCTTACCTCATCATAACGCAATTAATCCTTAATTTTTCCTAGTTTCATTTAATTGATTTTTTTTCACATTCCTATTTTGAATTCGATTATCCAATACACACACGCACACATATCGATATTAAACAATAGTTGATGGGCACAATTAGAATAAATTTTTCCCCTGTTTTGGTTTGTACAATTAGAATTCTACTCTTCTTACGTGGTTGTGACGTAATGAATCCCTTAATATTTCCTATTTTTATTGAGCTGATTTTTTCACATTTTTCTATTTTGAATTCAATTATCCAATCTTTATATATATATATATATATATTAAACAACATTTGACGGTTCGTAGCATAAATAGTAGGTAAAGGCTCCAGAGTGCATTTTTGAAGCTTTTCTGCCCAATGTCATTCGTATAAAGTGCAATCTTGAAGTCTTTCTCCCCGAACAAGTTTTTGAATCCTGTTAAGTGATAAATGCATTCTTCTATATCAATAACAATACTCTTAACAATTAATAACAATACAAACAAGAATCTATCTGTGTATGTTGGGAGATTTGCATTATTTCATTTCAATTATAGATTATAGAGGCTCCAAACTGGCAGTTGCAGTAGTGGAGGTGGAGGCAGAGGCAGAGGCACAGGTGTAGGGGGCCTCGTTGGTTAGCAACGACAGCAGAATGGAGTAGCAGCAGTGAAAGAAGGGAGCAATGGTGGCGAAAGGCAAGAGGGGAAGTCAGTAGCCAAAAAAATTACGGTTTTAATTTTGATTTGAGTTTGCAAATTGATCCTTAATTGCAAGTTGAGATTGGGATTTTGATACTCTGAGATTCTGAGTCCTCTCAACTCTGAACTAAAGCACATTTCTATTTAAAAAAAAGGAGAAAAAAAATCAATTTAGCTGGTTTTAATCGAAATGGTTCTATCCAGTTCAGGTTAGGCCGGCTCGGCCAGTTTTGCTAGCTAAACCACAGACCAAACTGACCCGAATTAGTTTGGCCGTCTCTGAACCGCCAACTGACCCAAGTTTTGAAAAAACCAGACTGAACTAGCCTGTACCGGTTCGGGCTGGTTCGATTTTTCTATTTTCCAATTTGGACGCCACCCCTAATTACCGGGTGATCTTAGAGTTGCCACAGACCTCGTATTTGAAAGGTCAAATCAAATGCATATGTATTAGGGTCTATGTGAGTCCTTCGTCCAGTCTCGAGATCGCTCTCAAGAGTGACTGCTAGTAAAAAGTATATTAATCTATAGATAATAGGCCTGGCCTATCACTGTCGAGCACCCAGATACACACTTTTTAGTACCCTAAGTGGTATATTGACGAGGACAACTATGCTCCTCGGCCTCCGAACACTCATCCAAGGAAGTACCCAACTGGTATATTTACCCAAACAGTAAATAAAGTACTGTATCACTATAGAGGGTTCATACAACCACCATTAGCTCATAAGCCAATCTATTTCATGCTACATGTATATTCTCATATTTAATATCATGCTTAATGAGTGCATATAGCATGTATCACAATATCCTGAATAATGTAGCCTGAATTAGATCATATATATCATGCTCCATAATTTCCAAATATCTCTCATCAATGATTGTATTGACATATTCAAATAGTATCAAAGAATTATCATGTATTGCGATCCTTTCGATCACAGGCCATGACTAATAAATATCACATTATCACAATGCTCTTCCGATCTATTGTTTTACATTGTAGTTGAACTGTCACTCACCCCTATAGCTATAGATAAGAATCATTTATAGCTTTTTCTTTCATACCTATCCAAACTACCCTCAACATCACCTCATATATTATAATATGTAATATCATGTTATTCACCATCATGAAATCATATTTAGATGACACAAGAATCAATAAAATTTAAAACACATATAAATAATCAGTTTAACAACTAGTTTTAATAAAACATAATATTAACTACACCTATACAGGTATTAATAAAGGCTTGAGTCCTATCAACTTGAAACTTGTCAAATAAGGAATCTAACGCCTTTTACATGTCTCAAGTCTGAGTTCTACACAAAAAGTTATACACACTCACATTTGACATGCGTAAAAGGTCTTGGGTCCGGCTATCCTCCATAGGAAGGGAGTGGCTAGCCCCTTTAGAAGGGTGGCTGGCCCCTTTATATACCGTTTGCCAGCCCCTATTTTCTCTTTGAGGTGGCCAACCCATAAAAAGGAGTGGCTGGCCCCTTCCTCTTAGGGTGCCCAAACCCCTACATGGAGGTGGCTGGTCGGGGATGACCAAAGAATGAGAAGAGCTTCCGATCTCTTTCTTTTTAAATTTTCAAATTTCGCTTCTACACCCCCAAACTCAGTCAGCTTCTACTGAGAAAATACGGGAGCAATATCCAGATTGTTTTCTGGAGTATTATCGGACTTTTTTTCCCAGTCTTTTCGCTATAAAGAATCTTTCCAGCCCGATCCAATGGCTAAGTACAAAAGATCTCATAGCTCGGAAGAGGCCCAAGCCCAAGAGAATGCTGGGAAAGCTTAGTGGGTTAGGCACCTATCTTAGTTAGTTTGGCACAAGACATGTCTGTGATTTTGTCTTTTATTTTGTAGAACTTTGTAGTGATTAATCTTACCAGTGGCAATGAAAAAGTCTTGCTTTATTTATCTCCTTTACTTACTTGTTTTGTATGTGTTTGTGTTTTTTTTTTCTTTTTTCTTTTTTTTTTCAGGTATGTGGGTACTTGACGTCGTGCATTTTTTTCCTTTTGTACCTCTGGCTAAGTTGCAAGTTCGAATGACAGCTTGGGGGCATCTAGACTTGAGTTCTATGTACATGTGACTTTAACATTTAGTTTAGACTGGAAACATATGGGCACTAAACTAACTTGCATATAATTTTTTACTAAGAAAATTTTATATCATTTACATCTAAGGTCTGATTAAACTCAGCCTCTACAAAATACATACAACTTGGAGATCCATAGTAAAAAAATAAGATCTCCTTGAGATGGCCAGAAAAGCGTTTGAAATTAGAAGTCAAATAGCAAGGCTATTCCTTAAGTCATAAAGGTCGACTTCTACTACCAGTAATCCCTCTTTAAATACATGGCATTCCAGCGAAGGAAAAGGACTTCCTTCAAAAGTTTTGATTAGGTGAGCTCTATTTTTGATAGAATTACAGAAATTCTATATGACCCTTCACAAGTTAGAGCGAGAGCTCCTGAATGGGGATCTCGTGTGTTTTGGAACACTTTTCTCAACACCAATTTACTGATGTCAAATACTCAAATTTGCACCTTAGTGTTGTAGTGCTTAAACACCTTTCTCAACACCAATTTACTGATGTCAAATACTCAAATTTGTACCTTAGTGTTGTAGTGCCTAAACACCTTTCTCAACACCAATTTGCCGATGTCAAATACTCAAATTTGTACCTTAGTGTTGTAGTGCCTAAACACCTTTCTCAACACCAATTTGCCAATGTCAAATACTCAAATTTGCACCTTAGTGTTATAATGCCAGGCACTTTTTTGTTTATAAGTAGCATTCTTTAAGGTAGCAGTATTCCTTTTTTCTTCCAAAAAAATTGAGTTCAAATTGGATCAGTTCCACACTTCTTTCCTCATCAAAATGTTTTACTTTGTATGTTGGTAACTCTATCTCAATGGTTATGATAGCTTCTACTCCAAAAGCTAAGCTGAAAGGGATAGTTGACGGTCTCGTGATAGTTCTATATGACCACAATATAGTGGGAAGCTTATTAGCCCATCCTCCTTTTAAACCTTCTAACTTTGTTTTGAGGGTATGTTTGATCACTTTGTTTACCATCTCTACCTGACCATTCGACTGGGGATGGTTAGGTGTTGAGAAATGCTTTTTGATTTTATATCTTTTGCAAAAACTTTTGAAATGTTCATTGTCAAAATGTCTCTCATTATCGGTGACGATTGAATATAGAACCCTGAACTAGCGAATGAGAGATTTCTAAACAAAGTCAGTTGTTTTTTGTACTATCACCTTTGCTTGTGGTTTAGCTTATGCCCATTCCGTGAAATAATCTACCGCAATAATGGCGCATTGTACTCTACCCTTTGTTGTTGGTAAGGGACCAATTAAATCAATTCCCCATGTGACAAACAGCTATGGGCTGATTACCATGGTTAGATCTGTTGGTGGATTTCTAGAAGTGGTGCATTTCGTTGACAAATGTCACAGTTCTAGGTGGCATCGTTCTTTAAAGTGAGTCAATAATATCCTCGCCTGATCAATTTGTATGCCATAGCTTGTCCTCCAGTATGGTTTCCACATACCCCTTGATATACCTCCTCTAATGCTTGACGAGCTTCTTGTTGATTTAAACATCTCAACATAAGGACAGAAAATCCTCTTTTGTACAACATTCCTTGTACTATTGTAATCCGAGTTGCCCTAATTATTATTCTCTTTACTTCAAACAGATTTTCTCAGAGTACCCCTTTCGAGATACTGGATGGTCGGACGCATCCAGTCCTCGGTATAGAGAGGCTCTGCCTCCTCTGTTGTTGGTAAGGGACCAATCAAATGAATTCCCCATTTGGCGAATGGCTATAGGCTTATTACCATCTTTAGATCTACTGGTGGATTTTTGATAAGTGGTGCATTTCATTGACAAATGTCATAGTTTTGGGTGAAATTAATACCATCTTTCTTTAAGATGGGCCAATAATATCATTAACTAATTAATTTGTATACCAGTGCTTGTCCCCGAGTATGGTTTCCACATACCCCTTGATGCACCTCCTCTAATGCTTGATGAGCTTCTTATTGATTTAAACATAGATCTCAACAGGAGGACAGAAAATCCTTTTTTGTACAATAGTCCTTGAAACATTGTAAACCAATCGACACGGAAAATTCTGTATTATGGTCAACGGGTGTGTGCCCTATAGCAGATGTATGGGGGGGGGGGGCATTTAATTGCAGATCAAGAGAATGAGGACTTTGGGAACTTAGAATCTGGAAGTATGTTTTTCCCACATAGCCTGTTTTTGTCTACACCAAAAGGATGTGAGCTTATGCCTACGTGACTATGGGGAGATTTCGAATTATTAAGCCTTTTCCTTTTTACGTCTTCTCCTTTAGGGTCTTGCCTAGTGGATTGCACTTCTTCAGGGCCAAATGGTGCATGGCTACAAGTTTGACACTGTTGCAACTGATCTAATTAATGCTGCATGAGTTGCATGGTTTGAAGAATAGATCGGAAGAGCACACGTCTGGAGCTGTATCTGTTGCAGTTCAATAGGGTTGGGAATTGTAACATGCTCTTCAAGTTGAATAGGATCTTTGTCCCACCTAGTATGTGAGACGGATCTAGCCGCAACAGATAGATTTCTGCTCATGGTAGTATGCGGCTGTTTATTAGCCCTCTTTCTAGCGCCAATTTTCTGAAAATGAGTTTAATTGCGCAACAATCCTTTTTCTTTCAGTAAAATATACTCACTAAACTAGGTAAAGAAAAAATTATAGAATCCCCGTAAATTTCCACCATGAGTGGATATACATAGCCATTAATCTTAAATGGAGCACTTTGCAACATGTACTCCATGTGTCAAGTTGATTCAACCGATGGCATACACATATCACTCCCACTCAATCACGTGGATAATAAGAATTATTTTTCTTTCAGTAAAATATACTCACTAAACCAGGTAAGGAAAAAATTACAGAATCCCCTTAAAATTCCACCATGGGTGGATATATATAGCCATTAATCTTAAGTGGAGCACTTTGCAACATGTACTTCATGTGACAAGCTGATTCGGCTGATGGACACACAAATCACTCCCACTCCACCCCGTTTTTTATTAAAATTATATACTTTAATGTGCTGACCCCTAGTTCGGTTTCTTGTCCTGTCAGCTCGGTTCTTCAATATTTATACCGATTTGCTTAACATTTGAACTGACCTTATTAGGTTTGTCCACTAACAAATATGTCATCCCCAAACAAGACACATATAGCAATTAAAAAGTCACATTTAACTAAAAGTTACGTATGTGACTTTTTAATTTCAATATGTGATTTTTTTTTTAATTAAATGTGTCTTTTTAATTTTTAAAATTGACTCTTTTCTTTTTCTCATTTTAAACATTTAAAGATCACATATAGATCATTTGGGAAAAAGTCACACAAAGCGATTAGAAGGACACAGCTTAACTGAAAACAAGTCATATATTTTGTGACATATTTTTAAAAGTCACAATTTCTCCAAAAAAATAAAAAGAGATAATTTAACTAAAAAATCGCATATTTCTAACTTTTTAACTTATATGATGCTTTTATATCTGACTTTTTGATTTTTGAAAACTACATTTTACTTTTCTTTTTCTTTTTTTAAAGAAGCTATTTAAAATTCGCATATAGATCATCCCAAAAAAATTACATATTGAAAATTGAAAAGTCACGTTCAAAGATGCATAGGTTGTTAACAAAAAGACAACACAGAAAAAAGTCACATATTGAAATTAAATAGTCATAAATGTGACTTTTTAATTAAATAGTAATATTACTGTGACTTTCTAACTTCTATTAAGATTTTAATATATTTTATTTTTATATTAAATGTGACTTTCAATATTTTATATGATTTTTTTAATTCAAAAATTCAAGGCAGAATTTCAATCATTAATTGTCTTCAAAAAAAAAATGAAAAAAGGCAGTGTACTCAGTGGATTAGGAAAGGGCGGTCCGATATGGACAAATTTGTTTGGTGCATGTTTGGTATTGGGTCGTATTTGAGATGCATTTAACCGTAAAATGCTTGTGACCCATTACTTTTTATGTATATTTCAATTCAAAAAATGATTTTGCGGTATTTTCTTGGAAAACCCTTTTTTTTTGTTTAAAAATAAAATTAGATGAGCAATGCCACTACGAAAATCTTTATCGTGATCATATTTAAAAAAATAATGGAAATAGGGTAGTAGCGATACGTTTAAAATTCTTTTAAAACTTTTTTTAAATAATAAATTTTTATTTATGAAAATCTGGTCGCTAAAACCCCTTTTCACTTAATTTAATTTCCTTCTCAAATTTTGGCTTACTTGTTCTGATAACTACAGATATTTTTCCAATATATCCGCTTCTCTTTCCTACATAACCAATGGAGTCTCTTGATCCCTCAATACATACACCTTTCTATCAGGAATGGCAGTCAGAGTTTCATCATGGGTTAGATCTTCTTGTACCTTTACTGATTAGACATTCTCAACTTGACTTGGGTCGGGAACATACTTTCTCAATATAGAAATGTGGAATACATTGTGCACTGTTGAAAGTTCTGGAGGCAATGCTAGACGATAAGCCACATTCCCGACTATTTCCAATATCTTGAATGACCCAATGTACCTTGGTCTCAATTTCTCTTTCTTTCGAAAACGAAGTACGCCATTCACTGACGCCACTTTGAGAAATACCTTTTCCCGAACCTAAACTTCTATGTTCTTCTTTTTCTGATTTGTGTAACTTCTCTGCCCGTTTTGAGCAATCTTAACACTTGCCCTAATCTTTTCAATACTCTAAATTGTTTTTTTTTCTTAAACCAACTCAAGCCTCAATATCTTCCTCTTGCTGACTTGGTCCTCGTAAATGGGTGGACGACATTGTCGACCCTATAGAACTTTGTATGCTGCCATGCCAATAGTCTCTTGAAAACTATCATTATAGGCAAACTCGACCAATGGCATGTGGATTTCCCAGTCAGCACCCAAAACCGAAACACATGCTCTCAGTATGTCCTTCAATGTCTAGATGGTCCTTTCAGATTGTCCATTGGTCTGAGGGTGGTAAGTTGTATTGATAGTCAGCTTGTGCCCATCATGATCTACAGTGACTTCAAGAAACTTGAGATAAACCAGGAATATCTGTCCGATACAGTTGATATAGGCAGTCCATGGAATTGCACAATTTCACTAACTTAGATCTGAGCAAGTTGATCTAGGCTGAGATTCGTCTGGACTTGTAGGAAATAGGCGGATTTTGTGAGTCTGTCTACGATAACTCAAATAGCGTCATGCTCTTCCGATCTCTATTTTGGGAGGACCTATTATAAAATCCGTTACAATCTTTTCCTATTTCCAATCTAGTATCTCTAAACGATTCAGCAAACCTAATGGTCACTGATGCTCGGTCTTCACCTGATGGTACATCTGACATCTGGTAACAAATCTTGTGATACTTCCCTTTATATTTCTCCACTGAAAGGTATCACACAATTCCATGTACATCTTAGTACTCCGGGTGTGCTACATATGGGGTAGAATAGGATTCAGTCAAAATCTCATCCCAGAGCTCACTATTTTTGGGTACGTGTAGGCATCTATTGAAATAAGAGTGTCACTGGTAGAGATTTCAAACCCCTTACCATTTTCCCCAACTCTTATCCTTTCCAGAAATGCATAACCTTGATGTGCCGCAATAATTCTGTCCCTTATATCTGGTTTGACTATCAAATTGGCAGTCAATATCGATCAGTGTCGCGAGAAATTTCAATTCTCAAATCCTCTGAATCCTTAATTAACTGATTATTTGCTGTATCAAGGCCTAATAACTAATGCATACTCTTCCGGTCAAGGAATCTACAACTACATTTAGCCTTACCCAGATAGTACATGATACTGCATTTATAGTCCTTGACCAATTTCAACCATCTTCTTTGTGTCATGTTTAACTCCTTCTGAGTCAAAAAGTACTAGAGACTCTTATGATCTGCATAGATCTCCCATTTACTCCCATATAACTAGTGGCGCCAAATCTTTAGTGTGTGCACTACAACGGTAAATTCGAGATCATGGGCCTGGTAATTCTCTTCATAGGGTTTCAACTACTTTGACACGTAGGCAATCATCTTACCCTTCTATCTCAAAACACATCCTAACCTCAATTTTGATACATCAATGTAGATCACAAACCCATCGGAGCCATCTGGTATCATCAACATTGATGCCAAAACCAATCTCTTCTTAAGCCCCTGGAAACTCTATTCACACTCATCAATCCAGACAAACTTCTCCTCCTTTCTGGTGAACCATGCCATTGGACCTGCTATGTTGGAGAAGCCCTTTATGAATCGCCAATGATATCTGGCTAAACCTGGAAAACTTCTCAATTCAGTAGTGTTAGTAGGTCTAGACCAGTCAGTAACAACCTCAACCTTAGTGGGATCCTCCTAATCCCACTAGCTGTCACCATGTGGCCCAAAAAACCAACACAATCTAGCCAAAACTCACACTTCTTGAATACGGCATAGAGTTCTTCCCTTCGCAGAGTTTTGAATATGGTCTTCAAATGTTCAGCATGCTGTTCTAAAACTCCTCGAGTATATCATGATGTCGTTGATGAATACAACGAAAAATCTACCCCTTAATTTGAGGTGTAGTGACTAGATTTTTATAAATGAAAATTTATTATTTAGAAAAAAGCTTTAAAAGAATCTTAAATGTGTCGTTTTCTATTATTTCGATAAATATAGTCGTGATAAAGATTTTCATGATGGCATCGCTAGTCTAATTTTATTTTTAAACAAAACAAAAATATATAAGTTTGTAATTGGATTTCAAAGTTCGGGTGTAAAAATTTATTTAAAGAAACACCCGGCGTTCAACTCGGCTTTTAGTTTAATTCAAGGTCCAATCCTTTAAAATCACATTTCGCTTTGAGCCCAATTTTTATTTATGTAAGTCTAAACAAGTTTTAAATCTTTTAAGCCTATCTACATTTTAACTAGCTGGACTTTATTTTAAAAGAATTTCGTTTGTTGGGTCCAATTTAACGTAAGCGCTTTCCATCAAATCTAGCCACTCAAAACAAGCCCTTGACCAAGTTGAAAGTACCCTATGGAATTTCAAATTTTGTGCAACTGAAATTAATGTTGCTACCTGTAGAATCTTCTACCGGATTTTCTCTCAAGCATTCTCTCCCACGTTTCTTCCCAACGACATGTATATGTATGCACAAACACTCATTCAAAACATACATACTCAATGTAATCATTTTGGCAAATTTCCCAGCAGAACAATCATACATAGACTTCCCAAATTCCCTTTCCCAGTAAGAAATACAGAGACACACGCACAAGAATTTCACCTTACACTCTGTATACAGAAATTCAAGTTTACACACTATGCATCTAGAAACTTCCACATATATCAGCATATTATCACTCACAGCTAGAGCAAAAGAAATCTACAAGTACAGCTAGAAATTCACCCTTCCTATGCATTTATCACTGCAAGTATACATACATATGTACACAACACATTCATACACACTTGAATCAATTAGCCTTGTCTTCTATGATTTTTGGCCGAGCCCAAAGCCACAGCCAAAACGTCAACATTAGCCATCGACCTCCCTTCTTCGAACCCGTTCTTCGACTCTCTGCTTCGAATACAAGAAATACCATAACACATATACACAACCTTCATCACCTACTTTCGAACAGCACTACCACTCCATTCATCAATTTAGAGAGAGAGAGAGAGAGAGAGTTACAAAACGGTAGCCGCCGACTGCCATTGTTACGGCCCAACCTTGCTTTCTAATATTATTATATTTTATGGTCAAAGCCAAAGGTAAAACAGTTAAGTCAAGGTCAAATTTAAATTATTTGAGACAAACTTTAAGTCATCAAGGGTTTATGTGAAATAATTAAAGGTTGAAGGACTAATGGGTAAATAAAAGTTTGCTAAGGACCAACTTATAGCAGGTAAGAATATTAAATGACTTTGAATGCAAATTTCATATATATATATATATATATATATAGGGATAATTTCTAAAATGGCAAAAAATAAAAACCAAAACTCAAAAATGTCACTTTTTGAAAACTAGTTCAAAAATGTCCTTTTTTAGCGCAAAATTCCATGAAAGCCCTTTAGCAATAATTGGGCTAAATTAGTGCATGTACTTAACCAAAAGAAATTTTAAATCCGCAATGGGTAATAACCGGTAGTTCTCGACAGTTTATCTATGTTTCTTTACAGATAATCGTTGGAATTCTATACAATTTGGTAAAAAAAATGTCTATATAATTTATCTGCATATCCTGATATTTTATCGCGATAATTCTCAACAGTTATTTGTATATCTATATAGTTAAATTGTAGATCTTAATCGTTAGATCTCGATAGTTAGATACTATAAATCTAGACAGTTTTGTTTCTCGACAGTTGAGACACTGTCGTCTGCGAGTGTAGGCCACGAGCTGGCGAATTTCGGTAGCAAATTAGTGCGGCTGGCCTCGTCTTGGCATTCCGAGCAACTTTCTCTTCTGCAATGACATCGAATTCCTGCCCGATCATTACAGATCTGACGTTGAACCTGTGATACAAGTCTTGATTTGGAGTTTCTTCAATGATAAAATTATGCGTTCGTCGGCAATTTAGACATTGTTTAGCAGATGTCAAGGAATATTTTGAAGAGTTCAATTGCCTAGATTGGTGCCAGGATGAAGAGATCAAAGACCTAGAGCATTTAAAATTATTATTAGAATTTTTGTTTGGGATCTGTTGGGATCTGTTGCTTGCATATGTGTAAAAAGTATACATTTTTGAACTTGACATATTAGAAGTGACAAATTTTTGTAATTTCCTCTTATTCAACAAAAAATTACTAAATCAATGCTTCGGGGGCAAATTTGTCCAAAAAAAGGAAAACTGACATATTTGCACATGTTTTTAAAGTGGTCTAGTTTTGCATATGACATTGTCAAAAGAGATGTTTTTTACAATTTCCTCATACACACACACATATATATATATATGATTGTTTTGCATTTTGGGACATTACATACCACACACAGAGAGAGAAAACGAGAGCTCGATGAGAAGGAAAAAAGAAGAAGAAGAAGAAAAAGGAAGGAAAAAGTAAAAGAAATGGGGGATTTGCACTTTGTTGGCATGGTTTGACATTTGAGCTTTTGATTTTTTATGCAATTTCGTATAGGTAAGTGAATGAATTGTTTCTAGGGTTTAACTATTTTCTAATGAGTGTTGAATTTATGGTTTTTATTTTTATGATTTGCCGCTAAATAATTGGTGTGTATGTTGGAAGAATTATGGGTTTTAATTTTTAGCTCCTATTATATATTGTGGCTTGATTTTTATTAACCTTAGAAATTGAGAAATTAAGGATTTTGTGTAATGTGATATTTGATGATATATTAGCAAAGTATGAATGAAATACTATTTGACTTTGGTTTAAGATAGAATAATTTTATTGGGAATTAATTAATATTAAAAAGTATTTGTAGAAATTAAAGGTTGATGTAAATGTATATGAAGTGTTAAAAACTATGGTGAAGTGAATTACTTGTTTTTGAGAATTTCGGGATTTTATGTGTTATAAATAAATAAGGATTATATTGTTGAAGAAAATGATATGTTGATGAGACAGAGTTGATAATCATTTTTCATTGCTATGTATGAATATAAGTGCATTAAAAAGATGTGACATCTGGTTGGTAAGAATTTTGATAATTACATAAAGGAGTTGAAGTAAATCTATTGGCAAGAAATGAATAATGACATAAAGGAAAATTATATGTTGATTTATTAAGTTGTGAGCAATTAACTAAGTGAAATAAGTGAAATGGAAATAGATAAAGTGGATAAACGAGAAAGTGGAAATAAGGGAAATAGTTTGTGAAAATGGGCTAAGTTGGCATAAATACCTATTGCGATGGATTAAAGGATTGATACAAAATTTTGTGGGAATTTTGATTATGTGTTTGGTTTTATTCGGTAAAGTATTATTAGACATTTTACGATATGATGGCATGATGCATTCCAAGTATTATCACTGGGTATATGATTTGATATATAGACGTTATTAGGTGATGGACACATGATATTAAGATACTATTTAGTAGAATGGATAAGTATATATGTGGATAACAATCGGATGATTAAGAATGGTTAGAAGAAGTGGTTTTGGTTCCAAGGATTTAAGTGAATTATTATATTCCTTGTTTAGTGTGGGATGTTGTATGTTAAAGTATATTGTTAAACTATGATTCTAGGTAGTGATGAGCCGGTTGGGAAGGCTTGCCAGTTGAGCTAGCTATGGTCTTAAACTTTGCGAGTGGAAAAATGTTTTTCCAAATATTAAGCATGTTTTTCATTACAACAGATTGAAGGTTTTACTTTCTAAAAGTCAAGCATGTTTTCTTTATTATTATAGAAATATATGAAATTCATAAAATGTTTAAGCGTGTTATTATCTTTAGAATGAGATTTTAAAAAGGAAATAGTTATCTTATTATATTAAGAATTTTCATAAAAGCATATTATGTTATGTTATGAGATTCTTAAGAAAAGCATGTTATAAGAATTATTTTCAAAACCACCAAAGTGCCTATGTGATATTTACTTGCTCTGCATCGGTATATCAGTTCCACAGTGTATTGACCAGTTACAGTGATTTACCCACTCTATATTTTGTGATTAGTTTAACGGTGCATGACTAGTAATATATAAGTTTTTGGGACCCATCGTCGTACACACATAGGTTTTCAGCCGTGTATAGTGGTGTTTGCCTTTGAGGCTTGCTTTGCGCGGATATGATAAGTTATTCCGTTATAAGTTATCACTTAGTTTTGAGTAGTATGCCTCGTACATGGAGATTACTCTGTACATATGTGTTGCTGCTTAGTGGTACTTTTGCTGTGAATTTTTCAATTATCAGTATTTGTCTAAATTTTCGGCTAACTATTTAAATTTTAGTTTTCAGAACTCAGTCATAGTTAACATATTGATTTAGATATCAATTTTAAGCTCACTTTGCAGGATTCGTAGCAAAATGTTATTAGCTTGCACTTATACGATTTCAGCACTATTATTATGATATGCAGTTTTAGTATTATTTAAACTCATATTTCAAATTGATAAGATGTTTGCAAAGTTTTGTATAACTCTCAGCTTTTAAGTTGTATCTATGTATTAAAAGTTCAACATATTTTCATAAATAAATAATATGGAAAGGTATATATATATATATATATATATTTGCAAACTTATCTAATAACTGAATTATTAGCTCATATATTTTCTAACGTTTTTCTTATAAGGTGGGTAGAGCTTGAGCATCTATTGGATTGCCTATAGAGTTCTCAGCCAGCCATCATCGTATTGCATTCATTTAATATTTTCATTATATTCCTAAACATAGTTGTTTTGATCATGGTTGGAAACTTAGGTTTCTTAAGTCATCTGTCGAGATCATTTAAACTCTGTGTAATTATATTTCTTCACGTGCATTTTAGTGTTAACAATTGGAAAAAGCATATTTGGCTCATTTTATACGATTTGTTTAGATAAGGTAATTTATACTTTTAGGTTGGATATGTTCAATTTACAAAGGGAACTCTGCCAAAATTTTTATGAAATCATTTCAATCCAAAAGTTTATGCAATTTCAAGACAAGTTTTAGTTTATCTTGACAGTGAGCTCAAGTTAAACTGGTGTTCATCGTCAACCAGGGACAGAGGGGGGGTTGTCTTTGGTATGCACATGCATACCAAGGATTAGTGAAAAAAATATTATAATTTTTTTATTATTTTTTTAAAACTTAAGTGCCTTTTTCTTGGCTTCCTTTGTACTCTGTGGACCACAAAAGAAAAAGCATAAAGTCATAAACTAACAAAAAAGTCAAAAACAATCCCAATTCATTTGGCATTTTCCCCTTTTTCCTTTTCTACTCCACTATGCACATCGCTCATCTCCACCAGAACTGTCCGTCCATTGCTATGAAGTCTGCTGTGAAGCCAACTGAAATTAAAAATTTCATCTCCAATTCTCCGTCGCATATTTCGAGTTTGTGAATTATCATTGGCCTTTGGGTTCAAACAATTAAATAACAAACGGTCAAACCCTAAAGCTGAAACTTGCTCCTCTAGCGGCAGACGGCAAATGGAACGTTGGGTTGCAAGTTCGTTCGGCAGTCGGCACTTGTGATTTGTATGTATACTTTGCTAGTCACGAGACTTAAAATTTGATTTATACTTTCTCTTCTTCTTCTCTTTTTATTTTTTTATTTTTCCGTTTCCTGTTTAATTTCTTGATTGTCAATTTATGAAATTATGCACTTATTTTTTTTTTTCCCTATTTCAGTGAAGTGATCAAATTAGTAGTGGCAGAGTGGCACTAAAAGGGCAGTGGACAGAGGCTAAATAGTGGTGAATGGTGATGGCTAAAGCAAGCTTGTTTAGTTTTTTGAAAGGTGAGATATGATTTATTAAGAGCCTAAAATTTTGAAAATTGAAGACTTGATTAAACTTTTTTTTTTTTTTTAACTTTGATGAAATTATGTTGATTGAATTTATAAATACTTCATTTTTTGGTTATTTTCTCTTGGTTATTGTGGAACTTTGATATAGATTGTTGATTAAGTGTATTTTGTAATCTTGAATTTTTGATTAAACTCTTTTCTAACTTTGATGAAATTATGCTGGTTGAGTTTATCAATTATCATTTTTTTGGATATTTTCTCTTAGTTATTGTGGAACTTTGTTATAGTTTGTTGATTACGTGTATCTTGTAATCTTGAATTATTGATTATTGATTTAATAATGAGATATGAGACCGTGATTGAGATCGGAAGAGCTTATGTTTATTTTCTAGTTATTGTGGAATTTATCATTCATTGGTTATTTTCTCTTGATTGAGTTTATTCTTGAATAATGACATTGTTTCAAAATTGAAATAGATGTTGAGGTACTTTAAGCGTAAGTCTCCTTCTTGTTCTATTGAGCAACATATTGACGAAAATGTTCAGGATAGGAGGTACAAATGGCCATCAAATATAGAGGACAATGTCCTGGCTGAAAATGATCAGAGGGCTGAAGATGATAATATGGATAAAATGGATGTCCAAAGTGACATTGACATTGCTAATCTCCCTTCAGATCCTGGTTTAAGAATTCCATTAACGGATTATGATGTCAATGTTCGAGATGAAATTCAAAGAGTTTATATGCAAAGGGGTCCTTGCCAACCTCGCAATCATGACTTTCCAACAAAAAGAATTGGACCTAAAGATAGACGGTTTTCAGTGAGATCTTGGTTTAATGAATTTCATTGGCTGGAATATAGTATAGCAAAAGATGCCGCATTTTGTTTCTACTGCTATCTTTTCAAGCCAAATGGTGGTGATGATACATTTGTGGCTAAAGAGTTCTCGAATTGGAACATCAAGCAAAGATCTCAAAGACATGTTGTAAAACCAAGCAGTGCACATAATGAAGCTCGAATCAAGTATGAATCTTTTAGGAATCAAAATATATGTATATATATATATACATATATTGAGGCATGTCTTTTCAAGCAATCACAAAAAACAAAGAATGATTATTGAGTTTTTTTTATTGCATCAATCAATTGTATCCGATAT
This sequence comes from Nyctanthes arbor-tristis, assembly GCA_963692815.1. NCBI lineage: Eukaryota > Viridiplantae > Streptophyta > Magnoliopsida > Lamiales > Oleaceae > Nyctanthes > Nyctanthes arbor-tristis. The sequence continues at coordinate 55,336 of CAVNYN010219890.1, forward strand.
CTTTTGAGACAAGATCTTGTTTTTCGTGGACATGATGAGTCTGAAGCTTCAAAAAATCAAGGAAATTTTCTAGAGTTGTTGCGGTTTTTGTGTGACAATAATGAAGAGAGGTAAGGAATGTTGCTTTAAAGAATGCCCCTGAAAATCTCATATTGACTTCACCAGATGTTCAAAAAGATATTGTAAGTGCTGCTGCTTTTGAAACCATGAAACTTATTGTCAAAGATATTGGTGATGATAGCTTCTTTCAATTCTAGTTGATGAATCAAGTGACGTCTTAGTGAAAGAGCAAATGTCAGTTGTTTTGCAGTATGTGAAGCAAGGGAGATGTAATTGAGCGTTTTATTGGTATTGAACACGTTTCTGATACATCAACTCTTTCGCTTAAGGCAGCAATTGATCACTTATTTTCAAAACACTTGTCTAGATTGAGAGGTCAGGGGTTTGACGGGGCTAGTAATATGCAAGGTGAGTATAATGGCCTCAAAGCACTTATTTTGAAAGAGAATCTGAGTGCTTACTACATTCATTGCTTTGCACATCAACTTCAATTGGCTGTTGTTGCTGTGGCAAATAAGCATACAAAGATGGAAACATTCTCTTATTTGGTTTCAAGTGTTTTAAATGTTGTTAGGGGATCAGCTAAGCGGTGTGACCATCTTCGAGAAAAAAGAAAGCTTGAAATTGTTGAAGCACTCAATGCGGGAGAATTATTAAGTGGACGAGGCTTTAATCAAGAGACTAATCTTAAACGTCCTGGTAACTCACAATGCGGTTCTCACTACAATTGTCTTATTAACTTGATTTTGATGTTTTCATCTACAGTTGAGGTTATTGAGATGGTTGCCACTGATGCTACAAGTACTAGAAAAAGAGGCGAGGCAGAAATTCTTTTGAAATCAATAATAAGCTTTGAATTTGCATTTAGTTTGCATCTTATGAAGAGAATTTTGGGATTTACTGATGACTTCTGAAAAGCACTACAGAGGAAAGATCAAGTTATTGTCAACGCTGTGAGAATGGTGAAATTGCGCAACGAAGAACTCTAGATTTTGTGCGAAATGATGAATGGGACTCATTTTTTGACACAGTTTGTTCCTTTTGTGTAGAGCACGACATTGACATTCCTGACCTGAAAAAGATGTTTATCCCTATAGGTTGTTCACGGTGCACCATAGTAACAAATTTGCATTACTTTCATGTGGATTGTTTTTATGCTATCGTAGATATGCAACTTAAGGAGTTAAATGAGCGTTTTTCAGAAGCAAATAGTGATTTACTTCTTGGTGTTGCTTGCTTGTGTCCAAATAATTGTTTTTCTGCTTTTGACAAGAAGAAATTGATTGAGATGTGCGAATATTATCCTATAGATTTTTCTCCCGTAGATGTTTTTGTACTTGAAGTGCAGCTTGACATGTATATTTTGGACATGTGTTCTCATGAAGATTTTAGAGGATTGATTGATTTAAGTAATCTCGCTGAAAAGTTATTCTTAACAAAGAAACATGAATGTTATCCATTATTTTATAGACTTTTGACTTTGGCATTGATTCTTCTAGTTGCAATGACTCCAGCTGAAAGGGTTTTTTCTGCAATGAATTATATCAAGAATCGATTGCGCAATCAAATTGGGGACAATTGATTGAATGATAGTTTGCTTGTATATGTTGAAAAGGGTGTTTTTGACACTATTGATAATGATGTAATTATAAAATTTATCAAAGTAAGAAACTGCATAGCGTACAATTGTAATAGGGTATTGGAGTTTTATTAAATGTTATTTTTTACTTTTTGAAGCATACCTATGAGAAAAAAACTGGCTCCGCCACTGTGGTCAATGCACGCCACGTGTCAGGTCTAGTAAGATTGGCTCAGACAGGGCACCTCAGCCATCACCGCTAGCCACCATTCTTCTTGCCCAATAGAAACCAGAAGATCAAATGCCCATGAACCCCTTCAACTTACCTCTGTCGAAACTTCACCGGAGATTATAATTTCTAGCTAGAATCCTCGAACCCATCACAGTCAAGTCGAACCTCCATCTCTGCCGCTTTTCTCTCAAGTGTCCTATGTCGCCATAGCCATCATCGAACCAAGCTTTCGAACCTTGCTCGTGCGAACCCAGATGCGAACTCGAACCTTCACCGCCAAGTCTCAAACTCTTCTGCCCTAAACTAAACTCTGATTTGACATATATTGTCCAAACCTAAAGCTCCACCATGAACTGGAATGCACCACCTGCAAGGAATTGAACAATATATGTACATCAGAAAATTCAATAAACATTCAATTCCTATGCCTAAGATCAACTTTGTACTTCAAGAGAATTCGTGATAGAAAATAGCTCTTTGATGAATGCTATGAATTTGCAAATTCTAATTGACCATTGGAACAATGCTCATCACCATAGCTATCCAATTGTCCAGCGTCTAATGATAATTTACATGGCAAGAATGGATTTAGAACTCTATAACATCAAACAATTTTGAAGCGGATTTATATGAGTATGTTTGAGTTCTAGCAATTTCATGTGTAGCTAGAAATCGATAGAATATCCACAATGTTATCGTGTAAAATTCGTCACCCCGATTGTCTCGATTAAACCTTAAACATAAGATGTATACAGATTGTTGTAGGGTGCAAAACCCTAATCATATTTGGACTTCCATGGGCTTACAATTGAGCAGTCTATTTAATTAATCTTATTAATTCACTCGGCCCGATTAGACTCGGTCCAACTAATTGGACGTTGGACTTCAATTCCAGCACCACCATCATCAGTTTGAACCCAATTTGTAGACCACTCCCCCTCAAACGAAGCCCAACAGTTTTTCTCATGGCCATCTTCTCCCTGCTTTTGATTTGGGGCAAAAAATGTAGGGATCTGGTTTTTATTAAATCCCATTTCCCCTTTCTGTCCCAACTAATAGGCATGTTCATTTCAGTCCCTGAAAATTGTTTTGTGTTTAAATTAGTTGGAAAAATTTATTTCAGTCGATTTCAGTCCCTGAAATTATTTATTCTATCCATTTCAGCCCCCGTGTTATTATTGATGTTTAAGTTGATCTAAAGTTTCAGTTTTGTCCATTTTAGTCCCTAGAGTTTAAATTTATATTTTGAGTCAGAACTTTAAAGTTTAGTTATTTTAAACTAACCCTTTCAAAGTTCACAATTTTGCCTCACATTTTATTAGTCTTAATTTTTTAAATCAAATTTCTAAGTTTAAATTACTATTATTTATTTGTCTAGACGAGATGCACAACATGACGCACGATTAGGTTGCCATTTTAGTTCAAACTCAAGAAAAAGAAGTGAAAAGCATTTAAAGTAGATACCTATACTAAAGTTATTTTCAAAGATATTTGCACACTTGTTGTAAATGATGATGCAATTACATATTATATATTGATACATGTACTTTATATGATTCATGAAATTTATATAAAAGTTGATGCACATAATTTAGCTCACTTTAATCAGCAGCCCACGTATTTAGCTCACAAGCCCACTGACGTAGACATTTAGCTTGCTTGAAATTGCAAGCCCAGAGATTTAATTGTATGAGTACATTAGTTTGAACTCATAACATGTATTCCATGTTTTATTTTTAGTGGGTGTAACCTACTGAGTGTTTCCCAGAATGCTCACTCGTTATTTAAAAATATTTTAGGCTCTAGATCAGATAGTGACTTTACCAGTGGTGGCAACTGAAAAGAATTTTTACTTTAATGTTAAATAATGTTGTTTGTCAATGGTTTAAGAGTACGTGCTTGTTTATTTCAAGTTTAGAATACCTGATTAATGTTGACATTGGATTGAGATCATTGATGATTTATTTTGTATAAACGATATTTAAAAAAAAAAAAGAAAAGAAAATTTCCGTTCTTATTTCTGTAATTATTTAATATTCCCATTTTTTTTTCAAGGAATAGACTAAATTTAGTGACGTCTCGAGTACTTAGAACTCAGGGGTTACAATCCATTTCAATAATTCAACCTTAGTCTTACAACTAAGTTTTTTATTTTAGTCTAAGCTTCTATACGCAAACTTGTGTAAATATGGAATTGGAATTCCAATTCCCTGGAAACCCAATTATGTAGGTGCCCCAAGGAAAATATTTTCCTTGTTTCCCTAGAAAATATGATCACGTGACCAAAAGTGAGAAAACATTTTCTAGAGAGAAAATTGCCAATCAAGCAGTACAAAACAGGAATTTGAGTGGAAAACTAGCATTTTACAGAGAAAATTAAGACAGTCAAGTACACCCTTATTGTTAAATATTTCAATTAAATTAAATTAGAATAGTGAAATTAAATTAGAATATTGAGTTAAAGTATTGTCCAAGATTATCATATCACCAATCAGATTACCGTCAACTCTGGTATGCTATTTTTTGTGGCAAACCAATCTAGAAAATCTCCAAATAATACAATTTTATCCAGAGAGACTCTCAAAATTTGACCACACATTGAAAAAAAAAAAATATTATTGTAGAGGTTCATTCACAATCTTTGCGCATGTGGTACAGCTATTCATCCAGAAGCTTATTTTAATAATGTCTAAGTTCAATGCGATTTTAATAAGGCGACAAGCAAAAAATATTATTTTTCTAAGTCAAAGACAAATTTTAAAAAAATAAACAAATCCCAAAAAAAAAAATAAATAAATACCTTTTGTGTTTGAATTTCTAGATATATAATAAGTAGTTTGAATAAATGACACTCTAGTGTGGTAAAAATCAAAATCAACGTCTTGATATACAGCTTAATTTTAGATGTTTGAAGTGTATGAAAGATGGCGTTATAAGTTTGAGCAAAATGCAATTTAAACATAAATGTATAAAAACAATATTAGAAATTTAAGTATAATCCTGATATAAATAATTAAATTCATGTCTTAGAGATAATAAATTAGAAATTTGAACCTTTCATGTCTTAGAGATAATAAATTAGAAATTTGAGCCTTAGTCGTATATGATTCATCCTCTACATTATATGGTGTTTTAAAAAACGATTTTTCTTTTTCATTTTTTCCTTTTTCCTTTTTTTAGGGAGGTTGTGTAAAACAATTAGGAGATATTAGACATTTCAAATCTTATAAAAAATGATAAATTTCATGAAAAGTCCCCAACTTTTGTAGAAAGTAACAATTACGTTTCTAAGGATGTGGCTCCATCAACTTTTAGAAAATATACATAAAAAGTCCTAATCTCGTTCTATTGTCGTACATTTGGTAACCATGTGTCATGTATCAGGCATGCCACATAGAAAATTACAATAATGTGATGTGCCTCAATGCACCTTAGATGGTTGCATAACACCATATGCTATCATGTATATGACACTAAATCATTTTTATAAGATGTTACTCTAGACGGTTTCCATCTACTTTTGCTTTTCACTTTTTCTATAAAGGCAATTTTAACATTTTTTCAAATAAAAGAATAGGCAAAGAAAATTTTTGAAAATTACTCTCCCCTCTTCCTCGCTCCCCCTCATGCATAGACACATATATCATCTTCCCCATCCACCCACCCACCTCACACAACCTATACAAACACATTGACTAATGTAATGTACTATCTTCCCCATTCACCTGCCTAACTGAAATACCACCGCCATAGTCACTCTTGACAGCAAACTCACCCAAATTCAATCCTAAATAAGTAATGGCAATAAAGATGTGATTGATATTAGAGCTAAGAAAATTGTAACGGTTAAAAATGTATAAATTTTTCTTGTAGGAAAAATTGAATGAATATGTTATTAGCGGAAATAAGAGGGTCCCCTTTTCTTGTTGCAATCCCCTCCTAAATTTTAGCTCTACAAGTAGCCAAAAAGTAGAGATGGAAAATCCCCCTTTTTATTATCGTTAAAAGCAACTTGAGACTGGTTTAGCCCCTAGTTTTTCTATGAAGACAGGAGCTCGAGAACCTAAGGAAATGGTGTTGTTGGTGTTTGGTAGAAGGTGAGAGTAGCTAGTTTGAGACAACATATTCTTTTGTCCTTTTATTTTAATTCTTTTGAATTTTTTCCAAGAAGTTATATTTATTTTCTTTTATTTTATATTATGAGGGTAAAATGGTCATTTTAATAAATATTTATTTTATAAGCACCTAAAGATGAAAATGGATAGATATTACTTATAGGGAACTTTTATGTGTTTTTGAAAAATTGAGAACTGCTGTCCTAGAAAATAGATAAAGATGAAATTGTTACTTTTTGTAAAGATTGAATTGTAAAATTTACCTTATATAATTCCAATACAACTTGACATAAGAATGCTGAGTCATAGGGCTATATAAAATTGTCTTCCAGATCGGAATTAATTTCTCGTGACTTTAGCATCCACTGCCTGACATATGCTGGCTGGTCAACTTAAGATTTCTAAAACCAACATCTTCTCGAATTTATGTTACTGCCAAATCTAAACACATGATCTTTCACAAACATGTTTGTAGTTGGTACGTTGTTTAAAATAGATCGGAGAATTCTTTAAAAGAGGGTTGAAGATTGAAACGAATATATGATAAAGATTCTTAAAATGCAATCTAGATTTCTGATTTGTCCTTTGTCAAAATTTTGCAGTGTAATTTAAAAATAGAGATGATTAACGGGTACGATCAACCACTTGCTAAGATATTGGACAAGTGGGCTTTTACATTTAAAAGTTTCTTTGGTTTTTAACGTGAATATAAGAAATTAAACTTTAGTACATTACAAAGAAGTAAATTCCGACATCGATTGTTATGATCACTAAATATCTCTCGTCGGAAGTGGCATTAAATATTATTGACACGGTTCTATGACATTGTACTAGTTGCAAATTTGTGAAAAACTGTACATAAGAAGTACGTAATCAAAATTATCACGAAACACCGGAAATCGAATACAGAAATGACACTATATGTACAATCATATGTTTATTGAATCCGGCGTACCAAATATGATACTATATATTGAGCCCTCCATGCAATGTGTCGAAGAAGGTACCCTAGTGCATGGGTGATTCACAATAAAATAAAACACACATGTAATAAATAATTTCCCCTCCAAAAGGAGTACACGACGCTCTTCCGATCTCCATTATTATTTATTAATAATAATGATCTTCTTCCTATATAATTCATTAAAAAAATTGTCAACCATTTCATTTACGACGCGTCGATATGTTTTATAACCTATTGACTAATTTCTTAATTATTTATTTGATTGACTAACTATTGCTATAAGTATATATATATATATATATATATATATATTCGTTGATGCTCCCCACTAATACAAATCTAATTCATCAATGTAATAAATCTTCATGCACTAAATATGGACTATAAGATTGGATTTTAGGTTAAGTAAATTGTTTAAAGAATTGCTTAGTGGAAATTGGAACAAGTAAAAGTGGGCATCACTTGATCCCAAACACAAGAGGAAGAAAATGACAATCGACCTCATCTTATATTAAGAAAATTATTGTAGGTTTGCCAAGGTATTTTTGTGATATTGGAATTTTGTCCTCAATCTTTTTTTTTTTTTTTTGCCACAAACACATTTACTATGGTTTCAACCTTATTATGATAAAGATGATATATGATCACTATGATTTCCACCCAAGGATTTCTATTTATTTAATTTAATAATGATTAAAGAGATGTGTAAATTACATATCTACTTTTATGACGACTAAAACTGATAGTGGCTTACTTCAGAGGAGAAGAAAAGAAAGATTATGACTCGTGATTGCCGAAGCTAAATCTTCTCGGTAATCATCCCGCTTTGACTCCAAGTTTTCATCTTCATCTCCTCTATTACTATTAGCGACACAGCTCTTTAGTAACATTTACATTTACATCTCTTATGTTCTTTTTCTTGTCTCTAAGGATAGTTTTGGATGAGTGTGTAATATATGAACATGTTTTTATTTCATCGTTATTTTATGTTTTTGATTAACGTATTCTTAATTAACCTTTGAGTACTAAATCAAAATTTGGATGGAAGTCGTTGACTATATGTATGCTTTGGATAAGTGAAGTTCTACATAAACATTTGAATTTCGATCAAATACCAACTTGTGCTATTATGATTGGAGACAGATAGTGTGATATAATATTTCTGGAACTAGTACTGGGCTAAAATCTACTTAATGTGATATAATATTTGTCGAACGGGTAATGTGTTAAAATTTACTGTTGATATTATACCACATCACAATTTAATATTACATCTTGTGTCTCAAACCTAATACATAAATATTAGGGTTCGGATGTACTAATTTAGAGAAGTTCTGAACTTCCTTTGCAGTGTGTATGAGAGAGAGAGATGAAAAACTCCACTAGTTGACATGGCATGATTCAATTCCCACCAAATCCACAATTCGCTTTCTTTTTCTAACTTTTTCTACATAGAATCAAAGTTTTTTTCAACTCGCAAATAGTGACAATATAATAAACAAATGGACCCAAAACATTCGTCTACGGAGTTGCTAAAAGATGAGCATCCAACGTTGACCATCCACCCTCTTCTTGTTCATACCTCTTTCCTTTGCACCTCGGCAACATCTCGCCCCTCCATTTCCATCAGGCCGATCAGACGATCAAGATGACTCCAACACTAACAACGCGGGCGTTTGTACACCCGATTGTGAATGATTGTGCTCTCCTTCATAGGTAACAATTAACATCGTTGCATCGTCCAATGCCCTCTCAACGTGCTTTCGAGCCGGGCAGCCTCTTACACTGCTACACTTGTAATATCCCCTGAATTTTGTACCAATAATAATAAGTAAATGATTATATTTCTATAGAATTAACCATCTCTACTTAATCAAATATTTGGGACGTCTTTTTCTACTTCTCTTAATGTTTAGTAAATAGAAATATCGAATATTCAATACTCCCCGCTACTCACCTAGGATGAGGAGAACCCTTGATGGGCTTTTGACCGTACTTCCTCCATGAGTACTCATCCGGCGGGATATCGGACATCTTCATGCTTATAGCTGGAATTCTAACAACTCTCTTAACCCTTGATTTCCTAATTAAAAGCAAATATATTCAACGAAATCAATTGATATATAATCACAATTTTATTTAATTAATTAAAATAAAAATTCTTTATTAATTATTCTATGATGATTATTGGGAGTTGACTTTTCACCTTTTCTTGGGACAATGGCAACGACCCCCTGATGACCCGCCACCGCACTTAACATTGGCGTCGTCCATCGAGCTGCACTTCCGCTTATACGACGACGTAGAGAGCGGCGGCCGGCCAGTGGAGGACACTTGTGAAAGGTTGGTGATTTGAAACCCAGACGACATCGATGGCTGCAAGCTCTCAGTGTCTCCTGTCAACGAGGACATAAACGAATTCACTGGTGAAGCAAAATTAATAGTCGTCATTGATTCCTTCCTCTCTATCGACCCATTTCTGGCCAATTGATGGTGGTGTGGCAGTGGAGGGAGTCTCTGAATTGGCGTCGGACAATAGATTTTCCCATTGGGACTATTTTTCTCCTTTACTTCTGAAACATTTTGAGGCTTTGTAGGCTGATTCTGCAAAACCCCAATCGACTCACAATCAGACACCTTCTCGACTTTCTGCTGATTATTATTTGAAGTTGCAACCGGGCCTCGCCGGAATCGGGCGTGGCCAATCCGGTTGTGGTCGAGCAACGAAATGAACTTCTTAAATTTGTTCACCGCAACATCAGCCACCGCTTGGTAATCTGTATTGGGGATTGAATCGACAGATTTCGAAACCGATTCATAAAAACTTTTCTGGGCCTGTGATTGAGAAATCAATCTGATAAGCTTCTCCACGCTTTGCAACCCAGCTGTCGCCGCCTCTTGGGCGGCGTGTTCTTCCATCTTAGCCGTAAGTCCGGTGGCTCTTCTGTTATATCCAGGCATCAACTCTACAGCCATCTTCTTTACAAAACCATTCAACGAACAAAATTGTATTACAATAGAAAATTTGAAATCTAACTTCAAGAGAAAGCAAAGAAACAGAGGAAGAAATGAGAAAAAAATGTAGAAGTAGAAAGAAGGGAAAGTCGAATAAAAATAGGTGAAAGAGTGGAGAGGGAGAATATTGTATTGTTATTTGTATGCCGGGATTCAAACTCATAATGCCCTTTCACTTTTTCTTTTTTAATTTTTAATTTTTTTAACAAAATTTATCTTCTTTCGATGCGATGTCGTTTCTGACCTGCCTGCCATCGAGATGCTGACCAACGATAACGTGACACGTGGAAGAGAGCGAGTTACAGGAGGCCATTGACTACCTTTAAATTTTGTCTAAATGAGTGGGGACCGGTTAAGGGGTGAACCGGCGGTGGATGATGACAGTAGAGGGAGAGTTGGATACAGAAAGTCAAAAGGCAGTAATGAGCCGTTGGATTAGAGAATAGGAAATATGTTTTGGTTGGTGCCAGTAAGATAAGTAGTTGACCTTTAGCAGCCTTCATGACAAATTTTCGCTCTTTTCTCTCTAAAAAAAGTGCAATGTTATGTTATTAAAAAAAAAAAAAAACACGTTTGGGCCTCGCTAATACTTAGAGTTTGAATTTCACAATTTTTCACATCTTGTATTTTATCATATATTAGTTATACTTTATCACGTATTAATAAAGTTAAGTGTGTCTAGACTCAAACCTCACTATTTGATTTCAATGTTTTTTTATATCTAGAATTTTTTAAACCTTACTGAAAAGTTACCCAAAAAAAAAAAAAAATAAGTAAATAAAAATGTATTTAGAGTTTTGAGTCTGCCTTGGGGATCAAAATGGTTTTGGTGCTACACGAATACTGAAGTCGGTGCTCTTACTTAATGTTTTTTTTTTTAACTGCTACTATTCTAAATTCTCATCAATTAATACTTAATAGTGTGAGTTTTCAGTACTTGTAGAGTATTTGAAATTTTTCCCTTTGAGAATAGGGATGACAAAACAATTCGCATCCTGAACAAGACAGCTCCGATTGATTTAGACAAGTTTGGGTTCGTTTCGTTTCATTAAATTAAACAATTTAGTATTGAAAATAACAATCAAATATTTCAAAAATTTAGAGATGAGGAAGAGCATAAACAAACTATTTTATAGAGTTGAAAATAAACTTACAGATATCAAGGTTTTCAAATGAGAAAACCTTCAGAAAAGAGGGAAAAAAATGAGAAAACCTTCATAAAAACTTAAATGATTGATGTTTTGATTTATTATTATTATTTTTTTAAAAGAATTTTCAAAATTTTGATTATATTTTATGGTAATGGTATAGACAATTTGTTTCCAATTTCTATAGAATCTATCAAAATGTCGTTAAATAGTCAACTAGTAATCACTTTGTTTGTTAATGTTGAGGGATCATTGATACTAATTCGGGAATTGAAGAAACATATCAATTTCTTCATGCTCCTATTAGGGAAAGAGAGTTAAAGAAATGTGATTAAAATTTGATTTGACCAAGGGAAATATGGTTTAAATAATGACTTTTTACATGAAAAGGATAAAAGATAAAGAACCTCGCTTTCTCCACAATGACACAAGTTGAAATAAATTGAGATATTTTTGTTACTTTATTTCAAAGAAGAAAGTAAAAGTAATCTTGACCTAATCACAATCAAAAGATAGTTGGGATATGAACTAACTTTACCGGAGGTTAAAAGAGAAAGAGAAAAAAAAAAGAAGAAAAAGGAAGAAGTAATCTTGTGCGCACTTATACATTTAAAAAAAAAAAAAGAAAAGAAAAAAGAAAAGAAAGTGGAAAAATATGTAACAAATATCATGATATAACGCACAATTAAAAAATAATCAAGTATGATCAATTTCGTCACATTAGTTACCTATATAGACTTTAGAAAAAGGTTTTGGTAATTCGGAGATACTGAAGCGATGGTACTTCTTAGTTTTGTCAATAGGGCAGAAGAATTTTATTCCTGACTCTACTGGACACCGGGTGCTTTTCCTCTTTGAGTTTGGTTTGTGGGTTTTGTCAAAGTTTGAATTGAAAATACAAATGTGGAAAAGGTCACATGGGATTCCCCTTTTTCCCCCTTTCATGTTTTGTTAAAAATAAGAGAATGACTCCTTGTTTTATTCTCCCATTTGAGCCTTCTTTTGACTTCTTTATAATCATTCCATTAATTAACTAATTAAGACTCTTTTTTGGTGCAAATTACATTGTAACCAACCCTAAGAAAATGCAGTGTTTAGTTTAAAAAATGATTACATATACCCTTCAAAAGGAAAAAAAAAGGAAAAAAAGAAAAAAAAGAAATAGTATTTATACAAGTAAGCTGCTTATCTTTGGCGAAAATTAGAAATCTGGTTCCTTACCTGTTGGAATTGTATCAGGTCCTGGGCAAGTATTTTCAACAACCACAGTCCTACTATTTTTTATTTTTTGTAACAATTATATCCTTTATTAGGACAGGTGGTTATATAATCTAATGCTATTTATTTAAATTAGAGAACAATCTATAATTGCATTGATACTTTTACATTAGGTATTGATAGATATATTCATAAATACGAGAAAACATTCACCCATTCAGCATCCAATCTTCCGATCTTATCAAGATAAAATAAAAAGCATTATTCGATTAAGATATTACTTTTTTTTTCCCAGCAACACAATACTTTTATTCATTGTGTTCATTTGATTTATCTTTCAAAATTCCGTTGTTTGACATAAGTTGTCCAAATGGTGTGTTAGAACTTAGAAGTAGAAGAACATAAAACAAATAAAGCAAAGGTGATAGCCAAAGTAATAAATAGCACGACTTGTCAGGAGAAGGTCTTATGTTCGAGTTTACGCAAATGTTCCCCAAAATTCTCCTAATCGTATTAACATTGTATTATATTAAAAACAGTAAAATTAATAAATTGAAAGTATAGCAAATAAAAAGAATTAAAATATATAACGTCCCTTAAAAAACACACATATTAAAAGAGTAGTCGTATAGAAAATCACTGTTAGGGATGTCTTAATTAATGAAAGATTATTTGCTCAAACAATTGCCATGATGATTGAATACTCACGTTTCAAGAGGGTGTTTCTGGTTTGAACTACACATATCCCTCCCATGCATCCTTTATCTCCCCTTTGTATAATTTAGAAAAAAAAGTAATGAAAGATTAAAATTAATCGTATACGCATTTTTTTCTTTCACTTTCATTATTATATGAAACTAGAATTATCACTTATGCATTGCACGATATTAGTAACATCCATAAAAAAATTTAACAATAACATATACAAATTGAAGTAGTCAATATCCATCAAACATACGCTAAAAAATTAAAGAAAAATTAAGAAGTACAAATTAGCGAAACTATGAATTACTAAATTAAGCAATTTAAAATTTACTGGAAAGTGTAGAACACTATGCAATCCAAACTATTACCATAAGCTCCTCCTCCATTAATTTTAAACTACTATTACATCATAATATTTATTAACCTATAAGAAGTTGAAAAATAGTGGACAACATATTTACTTACATGAACAGTAAGAGAAGATAGGATTCCCATTTTGACATCTTAGCATAGCATCATATTGTTCAAGAAGTTTAGGAAAGATCAAGCTCAAACAAATCGCCCTTTTTGAAGATCAAGCTCAATAAAATCCCCACAAAAACTCTTGAAAACAATGTCGTTCTCCCTCAGTTTGCCTTGTTTTACATCTATATTCTCAATTATTCTAGAATTGCGTAAGCCTTATATAGCAAAGTCTCTTCATAAAACAATTTGCTAATTTAGTCCATATCCTTAACTAGTTAGTCAATAATATCGTTTCAATTTTTGTTTAATTCATTCAACCTTCAACCTTTGAGACTCTCCAAAATAAATTAGTGCAAATCAGTACTTTTCATCCACGGTGATTAGTCAACATGGATACAACAACAAAGAACTTACCCACGACCAAATCCAGGTTTTTCAAATAAAGACGTAGTCACAAGTGACTAACGAGTTCACGTAATGTCTTATTACTTCCATCCCAAAAGGATGGCCATATTGTTTTTTCACATATATTAAGGAAAGTTCATTTAATAGTATTGAAAAGGAAAATTTTAACATCGTTTTCCCATTATACCCTTCCATTCGTTAATTACTCTACTTTAATAATTCTATTTTTTGATAATTTTTTGATAACTATTCACATTAAAGAACTAATATTTCAACTACCTTTTAAAAAGGAAAATTATATCATCTTTTTGGAATGAAAGCAGTATTATATATCCAACTAACGTGTTTATTGAAACACTATGGTCTAAGTAACGTATGTTAAATAGAGCCGACGCAATTGTACTAAACAAATTTATCTTTCCAACTATAGAGATAATTTCCTATAAATAAATGAACAATTAATAAATTTTGTAAACACCCACAAAATAACAATAGTAGCTGACATTAAATATATACATACTAATATATGCACCCGTTCTATGTACGGGTAGACAACAAGCGACGATCTTACTAGTAAGAAATAGAAATACTAATGACCATCATATGTACATTTCAATGCAAATTGTAAAGGCGTACCAACGCAATGATCGAGTTGAGCGAAACTATCCAAAATTATACTTGTCAAAATTGTCCAAATCACTCAAACTAAAATAGGAATTACTTAACAATACAATACAACTAATCAATCTACAATGCACAACTACACGAAATCCTCTTTTTTCATCCATCAATTTGTGTCCACAATTTTGTTTGTGCTTTGTAACATGAGTTAATATTGTCATACCTGATAGAAGTAAAGGTACAAATAAAACAAATATAAGATATGTGATGCTATAAATTTGTTTCTCTGTAATGCATAAAAAAATTAATGATACCAAACTATAAACCTATCTATTACGGCAGTAACAACATTTTTGTATTTAAACAACTTCTACCAGACAATCAACATATTCAGAGAAGTAGACAGAATTTAGATAGCATAATTACACTCAATGTAAGCACCGACATTACATATGGTTATTAAACAAATCAACTATAAAATTAATTAGAATGTAAAAACAAAAATTAAAAAAATAATGACTTCAATTAACGATAGAATAGATTGTTAAATATAAAATTTCATTGATTATCATAATATTATGCATATCAAAATCAATAAGAAATGAAAAACACTATATAAGTTTATAATTACAAAACACAACAGATAATAAACGAAAATTGGTGAAATAATTATCAAGCTAGAACATCAACAAAATAAAACTGAAAAGCTAAAAGAGAAAAGAAAAGAATCTTGTTAGAGTCTTAGAGACAAACTTCATACTTGTCTTTTTGCTAAAACTATATAACCATTTAAATTTTAACAACTTAAATTTAACGAATTTCAACCAGGAGTGCTTGGCCTAGGGGCAGAACCCATTCCTCTACATCGAGCCATTGTTCTATAGGAATTGCATGATATAATTTGGCCGATTCATCTTCTTTTATAAAAGGTCTAGAAAAAATTTTGCTACTATAGGAAAATTAATAGAATGTGTATCAAATTGACCAGTCAACCACCACACTGTTAAGATCAATCAAAGAAATATTCAACCACCAAACCGTTAAGATCAATCAAAGAAATGTGAAGGTTAAGTTATTATTAAACGACAGACAAATCACATAATTGAAAAAAAAAATAGAACTTCTATCAGCCACTCTCATATGTTCCCTCTCCTTCCCTCTATTAATGTATCAATCAAAGAATAGCACGGATTTTTTAACTTAATCTATCAACATTTCTACAGGGAAACCATTAATCTTCAACCACATGCATGATAATATAATATAAATTACTAAATGGTAATTTCATAGACTACATCTATTAAAGTTCAAAAAAAAAAAATCTTAAGTGAAGAGACAAACATAAAATTTCATAGATGAAAAAGAAAAAAAATTTAACTTAATAACATAGTCACTTGCACATAGTCATACTTCCGCCGTCACATAGAAGGCCTTCATTCATGTAGTCTTCGTCCAATTTTAGAGCAGCCTATCATAACAGGTAAGAAAATAATAAATTTATTAGAAAACATATATATCATGTGAAGGGAGCTTTAGATGAGAAAAAGGAATGATAATTTATTAATTAACGTTTGATTTGAGTAAAAGAGATTGAAATTAAATTAATGAAAACTGAGGCGTGGGAAGAACAATATTCTAGAATATAACATATAGGAAGCTAAACAATGAATGCGCATCATTTGTATACCTATTGCCCATATTCCCAAACCATTTCTACTTAAAAATAGAATATAGTCAAACCAATTATGCCCACAAATTTGAAATGACCCACTTGGACTACAAATATCTCAACGACTTATTATTATGAAATATATGTCTACTTAAAAAAAAAGTTTGTGAACATTTACAATTTAAACATAAATGTACATCAATTGATTCAATGGACGGCATCTTTTTCTTATTTAGTTGGGCACCGGAAAAATGAATGTTAGTGATCAAATAGGGTTTTACATCCTATTTTAGTTAAACATTGTACGATGCATGGAAATAAAATATTGAGCAAATGTATTGCCCTTAATACACTAAACCACCGCAAAAGATCAGGAACATATAATAGTATTTTTTCTTAAATTTTGAAAAAATTCATTAAATAAAAAATTTACCTTTAAACTTTTTCCGTTCTATATATGGTAACTACAGATCAACATAAGGAATTAGCGGAAATTATGGGTTGAAGAAGCCAGATGTGTTCACACAAAAATTGAGATTTGTTTCTTCCAATACCATATTATTATTAACATAAATAAATTCCAAAATAAGGGGAGAAAAACTAAAATAATCAATTTTCTTAATAAGTACAAAATTTAGTTAGGTATTCATTAGGGCTAAATTTAAGGATAATAAATGATAAAAACACGTATTCTTTTTGTAAGATCATAATTAATTAAAATCTACAATCAATGAAAAATTTTGAAAGCAATATTCGTTCTTAAACCTTTTCCGTGCTATAGGTGGTAACTACATATCGATATAAGAAATTAGAGGTAATAAGGGGTTGAAGAAGCCATAGGTGTTCACGCAAAAATTGAGAGTTTTTTCTTCGAATATCAGATTATTATTAACATAAATAAATTTCAAAATAAGGGAATAATATGATGGACAAAGACTAAAATAAGCAATTTCTTTAATAAGTAGGAAATTTAGTTAATATCTATATGGACTCAACTTAAGGCTAATAAAGGACAAAAACGCGTTTCTACTTTGGCTGAGCATGAAATAGGATAGAACTGGCTGAAATGACCAAAACAGGTACAGATGATGCCATGTTGATGTAAGTTAAAAAATGGGCGGGAAACAGAAAGCTTCACTACTCTTGATTTAGGATATATAGTAGATAGATATAATTAAATACAACATTAGTATATAAGCTGGTTACACATTTTTGTTCATTCTATTTTTTCTTTTTTCCACACATCCTCACATTCTTGCTTATATTGGATTGGGAACAAATTAAAAAAAAAAAACATATTAAATCTTTAATAATTTTCGAGATTGGTCATAAAAATTGCAATTACAATCAAAATAGTGAAATTAAGGGACATTATTCAGCTTAACAAAGATTTTAACAATACAAATTCGAGATTCCTAATCAATTAGGCCTTTGATTGATGCTAGACTCCAATTCAATAAGGAAAATCTGAAGATGTGGAAATCTAAAATGGTAAATCAGTGGCAAGATAAGCTTTGAATTTAAGAGTCAAAGAGATCCAAATTCGGAAAAGAAAATAGGGTTAAATTCTGGGTCCAATAACATCAAATGAAAAATAAAGAGCTATCTAAAAAGAAAACCACAATAATAAAAAAAATCTCAAAATAGAAAAGTAAGAGGTACCGCAAGTACCTTTTTAGAAGGGAAAAAATAGTTGACCAACTATTCTCTTTTAATATATAGATAGATAGATTTGGTATACAACTTAAAATTAGTAACGGTTTCCACTATATTTCTTCACGCAACTAACAATCTACCCTTTTTATTAATTTTAATAAACTTTTGGTAATGGTCATAATACGTACCTCAATTATATTTGACTAGGTCAATCTCAATATATATATATATGTATGTGTGTGTAAATATATATATATATATAATATAAGCAACAGTTATCTCAAAATTATTTTCCCGCATTTACAAGTGACAAGGAAAAATTTTAACTAGTGAAAATTAGGATTTAGCCTTCTCAACGGGCCTATGTTAGCTCAAGTTGGGGCCCAATCACAAGCCCATTATGGTATCATTTCATCATACTTCACCCAATTTTCTATAAATAAAGGTTTGTACATCCTCTAAAGTAAGTTACTCTCCTTTTTTACTGTTTATATTTTATTATTAGAATAATGCTATTTAGCACCAGTGGTGCTTGGCACCAGTCTAGGTGGCATCTAATATTTCATTAAATGATAAGTGGAATTAAATAAACCGATCTTCCACTTAATTCAGCTTATCATTTAGTGCCACTTTAATATGTTGCCAAGTATCAGTGGTGCTAAATAGTATTACTCTTAATTTTATCGTCTCCTCTAGATGTTTGCTCCTACATTGGAAGGGCTTTAAGGTCATCCCTTGAGGACTTCTTTGTGAGTTAACGTGCTCGCAGGAAGATCAAAAAATTGCCGACATTACCAAAATTTGACTTTATCATTGGCACGGTCTATGGGAATTGAAGAAAAGCCATATTCAGTACCTGTTATACTCATTATCTATCTTCTTGGCCTGGCTCCACGAGCCGTAAACCCGAACACGATGATACTGTTCCTTCAAGAGCTGAGGTCACACATGACCCTCAAGTCACCCGTGCCACAAACCCTACAGGTCGAGGCACTTCGCTTACAGCTGATTGCAACAAGAGTCGACCTTATGTCACTATAGAGTTTCTATAATACCAAGTTGATAAGTTGCATCGTCTGTTATAGAGGCAAGCTTTCTCAGTGACCTCTATGCTAACAATAGAAATGCAACCTCATCTAACATCTGCGAATACTCTTGAAAATAAAGGAAATCAAATAGGAAAACCAGCTATTGTGACTCTAACCTCGAAAGAGATAACTCGTCTAAATCAGCAAGGTATAGCTAAAGGATTGAAACAGAATGCCTAGACACGACCTACTTACAGTTGCAAGTCTCCTTTCATTGAAGAAATCAAGACCTTTCCCTTGTCTGAAAGTTTTAAATACCTCTGCATGAAGGAGTATGATGGCACATCCGATCTGAATAACTATCTAAATACATACACAGATATCATAGACATATAGAATGGTCCCAATCAGATACTTTGCAAGGCTTTCCTTCAGACTCTCACCCGGGCAACCCGTGATTGGTATGCAACCCTTACTAGAGGGGTCAATCAACTGATTTGATGAGTTGACAAAGAGATTTCTCACATTCTTTGCTAGTAGCAAAAATATAAGAAAGACAGTGGCCTCCATCATGCAAATGAAATAGAGGACTAATGAAAGACGTAGAGAATTTATGAAACCCATTTATCGCTGCTGTATTTCTCCTGACACAAGTAGTTAGATCTGAGGAGTTTAACATATCTCTCTCAAAGAACCCTCCAACCATAGTCAATGATCTCCTGAATAGGGAGAGAAGTACATCAACATTGATGGCGTAGACCTCTACTGACATGCCCTAAAATTTACACCAAAGGTACCGCTGGGCCGTAACACATGTACAGAGAAATCTCGATGTACAATGCATACTACTCAGAACTGAGTGATACTGATAACTGAGTAACCGAACAATTGGTCATACGAGCCAGCAATCCCCAAAGACAAACACCACCATACACGGCCCAAAGCCTATGTGTGTATGACGATGGGTCCCAAGACCTATATATAATTAGTCATGCACTGTGGAATGCATCACACAATACAAAGTAGGTAAATCACTGAACTAGTCAATACACCATGGAATGAATCATACAATACAGAGCGGGTAAAAATAACATAGGTGCTTTGGTAGTTATGAAAATAATTATTATAATATGCTTTAACAAACATTTCATAACATAATAATATAAATTCTTTTCCAAATCTTTATTCTCATACTGTAAAACATTTCATAGAGCATAATAATGATAATAATATGATTTTCTTGAAATTGACAATCCATAAAAGTAATGAAATATTTCATGATATTATAATAGTGAGATCATGCTTAACACTTGGAAAAATCATTTTCCCTTTTAAAATCTCACTTTAAGCATAAAAACACTATTAAGTATTTCACGGAATTTCCTATATTACCATAATAAGGAAAACATATTTAACTTTTAAAAGTATAATGTTTAAGGGACATAATAAAAAAAACATGCTTAAAATTTGACGAAAACATTTTTCCACTCACTGAGTCGAAGACCTTAGCAAGCTCAACCTTTCCAGTTGGCTCATCACCACATGGTAACAATCCAATTTAATATCCAATGCCCTTGTTCAACAAGAAATATAGTTCTACTTTAACTCTTGGAATCAAAGTCATTTTTCATATCAAATTCCAATTATTAAATTGTTATCCACACTTGTACCTATTCAACAAAATATCATCCCATCATGCTATGAAATACTCAATAATATGTTAGAAATAAAATCAACCACATTGTAGCCACCAGGTCATAAAAGTCAGCGAAGGCCAAAAGGTCAACAAAGTTCAACGGTCATAGGGACTTGGAAGTAGGCCTTAAGTGCCTCACGTAACCCAATGACCTGGTGACCTAACCACCAGAAAACCTAGAGACTTGATTTCGCGACCTTGAGGATAGATCTCTGTTCCAGCACTCATGCGGTCTAAGGTGTCTGGACATCACGACAATGAGCTCGTAGTACCCAGACCTAACGCCGGGACCTAGCAAGCACGCCAGCGGAGTAGAAGTATGAGAACCCAAGTGGGAAATCTTATCACTTACAGTTGATGGGACTCCAGCATTAAATGCGAAGCGTTGGTTACCTATCCCACACATGGCTTAAGCAGGCATTAGTAAAAAAATGAAGGGTTAATCTCAGCCAGTTTGATACTTATATCATTCTTGTGGGTCCAGCATTAAATGCATAAAATCATTATTCCTATGCAAATAGCAAATGTATACTATAAATAGAGGCAAACAGAATTGAAAAACGGTTTGGCACCCAAATCTCATTCTTCTTGCCTTCAATACATTTATAATCTTCCATTTATTATAAACATTCCTTATCTTTTTTATATTTATTTCTTATATTGATTCAAATACGAGTTTCCCGCGAATACAAATCTTGTGTGTTGAGTCGAAGGCTAAATTGACATCAATAAATCAGTGCCATATGTGGGAACCCTTTGAAGAAGCTATGTTAAATAAATACCCAGTGAAATCTAACCCCCAGTGAAAGGAAATGAGTGGAAGACGCTCTAAAAGTTAAAAGACAAGAAATAGCAATGTCGGACTGCCTCCTGAGTTGAAAAAACCAGGGCTCTGCCACTGCCGACCCTGTACGACGGGCAATAGCAACAGAAATAGAAACTCTCCGGCGACAGGTAGAGGCCCTCGCCGAAGAAGTCTGGTGGTTGCAACAATGCCACCCGCCAACTTCCCAACAACACATGATGAAATCCTCTCGTGGGGGCTCCTCTTGGCACACCGAAAGCATTGAAAGATCTCTGACAAGGGTGAACCCCAAAGGGAACATGTCAGGAGAAGGTTGAGCTTTATTTCCACTCAAATTTCCAGTCACGCAACTTCTAACGCGAGAGCTTCACCGCCTCTTTCGAGAAATGTGGCTGGAAGTAGTGTGTTCACAAGGCTAGGACCTCACTCTTAGCGAGGCTCTAGAAGGCCAAGGTCGCCAGAGCCTCTGCGACCAAGCGAGCGTAGACAGAGGAGAGAAAGTCTGACGCCTACTCACCATGATAGCCATGTATCAAGTTTACCTACACAGACATCTCGAGGCCAACGACCAGTCCCTCAGTAGATCCACTAGCTAGACGAGTTAAGGAAACGACTGAGTGACCTCGAGTAGAAACAGTCCAAAGGAAATGGAGCTAACGACTTAGAGGGAAGGCCCTCTCTTTTCAACCTCTCCATTTATGATGCCGTCATACCGTCTAAAATGAAGCTCCCTCAGATAAGGACTTACTGCAGTTAGTCAAACCCAATCGCTTACCTTCACCAATACGTATCTTGGATGGAGCTCCAAAACACGACAGGAGCTATACCCGCTTTTGTTGGGCCGTGCACAAAGATCCCGTGAACACTTATAAGGAGCTTTTGTGGCGGGTGATTAGTGTCAAAATTTGCATCTTTGATATATCATTTATAAGGCACTATACGTTCATTTCACAGAAATCCATCCATTTTGTTGAGGTAAATCGATTTTCATGCTACGAGTTTATTTTGTATAAATACATAGTCTAAAACGCAATTAATTGAAGTGTGTATTCATATGCATATTGGAAAATATTGTACATGAAAAAATGGTACTTCTTGATGTATTTTTATGTTGCAAGTATCAAAAGTTCATGGCGCAAGTTGATCAAGACAAGTCCGGATGTTCAACAATTGCGTCGACTGTGGGCAAGTGTCAAAGAAATCATGATAAATTGAGGTCTAGAAGTCCAATGAAGATGATTCAAGTGGGATTGGAAAGATAATATAAATATACACAGAAGCATCCCATATGACCAGATTTAAATTCGGTTCACAAAGTAGTCAAAAGTCATCATCAAGTCCAAGCTGTGTTCTTATCAAGATAAGATGTTGATTAATGGGCAGCCTTCACTATTTTGATCATATCTGGAGTTATAGATATTGGATTGGTGTGATTCAAGTTGGAGAATAAAGATAAGAGATCTATATACAATCTTAAGCTTTATCACTTTCCCAGATTCAGAGTGTAAGTCAATCAAAAGACGGCCAAGAGGAGAGAACCAGAATAGTTTGACAGTCAAACTTTCCATCTGTATAGCTGTTGGTTTTTCATGGATATGTCGAGCTTCAGTTATCCAAATCTTGTGATTATTGCTCCATTAAAAATCCAAGTTGATGATATAAATATCATATTTTATCATCGGATTCTGAATCAGGACAAAAAAGCCTCAATAATCACCTACAATTTGAAAGTTGATGCATTCACCTGATGGCTGCTGGACAAGTGGGAAGTGCTGACTATTTTGGACATATCTCTGCCTACAAAATCCCAATTGGCCTGAAAATTTTTCCAGCACATCGCCAACTCATTAATATAGAACTCTCATTTTGGTGACAAGTCCAAATTCGATGAATATAATCAACAAAATGCAGCTCCAACTTGCATCAGATTTGCTGGAGCCAGCCTGGCATGAGGAAAGTTGCAAGAAGAAAGTTGTCCGATTTTCTCTATATAAAGAGCATTCTTGTGGTCATTCAAAAGAGGAAGTTTTTGGGAAAGAAAAATACATAGGAGGAGGAGGAAGAAGCTGAAAGGCCAACTTTGGGACGAGCAAACGCCAGATGTGAAAGATAACTTCTCCTATTCGTTTTTTTTTTAATTCCTATCTCATATATCTTTAATTTTTATTGTTATCTAGGTGAATGACGAAGCCATGTTAGTTATATAACTCTCTATTTTGTTATTGATTCCAAATATTATGTACTCTAAGCATCCATGATTCCGGTTTCATTAATGATAAATTATGCTTTAATCTCTAATATCAAGTATTATTGATTGTTAGAAAATTTATCCATGCTTGGTTTTGAAAGTTCAACACGTGATTTTATTTGACTATTTGTGATTCATTAAGTTGTTTACATGTAGTGCTTAGAGAATTACATACTTGAAGCGAAAGGGGATCTACATTAGATTAGTTATGTTTTGACCTTAACGATAAATTACTTGTGGTAATAAAAGATTGATTTCTTATTATTACTCAAATATTGGAATCAATACAAGATATGAATTATTTACTATACATTGGTGGAATCTGCAACCTTGGTAATGTTTATCCTTTGGATTGTTTCTTAAACATTCTTGTTTTTACTAGTTTATATTTTATTTATCAAATCTTGAAAATCATTTTGAGCTATGTTAGAGTTAAATCTAATTCAAATTAATTGAGTTGTTCCATATTTATACCAATCCTCATGGGATCGACCTCGTTTCTCACGTTTCTATATTTCAATCGATTCGTGCGTTTGCGAGTATTTAAAATTGACACAACAGCGGGCTGAGAAATACATTAGTGCCGATGAGGCTATTGAAGGGACCTCACGAGCTAAAAAACTACCAAAGGATGAGAGGAAGGATCAGAAGGTAAAAAAAGACCTGTGACGAGGAGAGAATCTAGCTTGTTCAAGTCCTTCACCAAGCTCAACGCCTCCGTTGAACACATCTTTAACATCCTACAGAATGATCCAATTTTACCTCAGGCAAGGACTCTAAAGAAACTGTTGAAAGACGCTGACCAGTCCAGGTAAGCAAGTACCATCAGAGTGTGGGACACAACACAGACGAGTATAGACATCTCAAACAGGAGATCGAGAAGCTAATTGAACAGGAGTACCTAAGCGAATACATGGCAAATCACCAAGGATAGGACCGACAAGCTCATCCCTATACAGACCTCAACGCCCAGCCCCCATGGAACCAACCTCCATGCCACTGTATCAGGGCAGTGACCTTAATTTACCACTACGTCATGAAATTCTCGACTTGTTATGGGATAGCCATTGTGTGAGGCGACCAGCGGACATTAAGGGAATGTAACCTGGATTATGCTGAAGAAACGATTGCCTTATAAGAAGTTCATACACTTAACCCCGAAGTCAAAGGGTTAAATTATCCGCTGCTTGGAGATTTCACATCCAAGTATCAGCTCAGGGAAACTCCAGGGTATTACCTCGGCAATATGACCGCGAGAGTAAGTCTATCCCCAGCTGTGAGAGACATCGAGAAAGGCGACCTCACTTATGCGTAAGCGTCAGTAGTAAAGGAGAAGACCAACTGCAGGGAAGGCCAGACAAATGCCTTTGTGTAGCCCTTAAAAGGAGGAGTGTCCTCCTTGTAGTGGAGGTAAAAAACATAGTGCAAAGTGAGAAACACACATGAGACAGAGCTGATACACCAAAGGGAAGCTCAACACCCAAAAGGAAAATGGGAAAGATGGAAACCGGCTACCAGCTCTAAATTTGGTATAGCCTTCAACCTTTTTTATCTTGAACTGTCAAGTCATGACTAAACAAATTAATATGCCCATGCGAGCTAGCCATAATTTTGCGACGTAACAGCTAATTCAAAAGATTTTCCTTCCTCTGATATAATACCCCTCTTTTTTCAACGTAAAGACATGGCAAATCTGCAACAATCAAGTAGGAGGCTTCACGCTCAACGACTAAAACAAGCTTTTAGTCAATGTTCTAGTAAGAGGCTTCACGCTTAATGACTAAAACAAGCTTTTAGCCAGGGTTTAAGTAAAAGGCTTTGCGCTCAAAGTTCGAACAAGCTTTTAACTAGCGACCTAGCACTTTACCATGACTAAAACAAGCTTTTAGCCAGCGCTCAAGTAAAAGGCTTCGCGCTCAACGACTAAAAAAAGCTTTTAGTTAGCGCTCAAGTAAGAGGCTCCGCGCTCAAAGTTAGAACAAGCTTCTAACTATCGACCGAACACTTCACCACAACTAAAACAAGCTTTTAGCAGTGCTCAAGTAAGAGATTTCGCGCTCAACGACTAAAATAAGCTTTTAGCGCTCAAGTAAGAGGCTTCGTGCTCAAAGTTAGAAAAAGCTTCTAACTAGCTACCTAACACTTGACCATGACTAAAACAAGCTTTTAGTCAGCGCTCAAGTAAGAGGCTTTACATTCAACAACTAAAATAAGCCTTTAGTTGGCGCTCAAGTAAGCTTCGCACTCAATGGCTAAAACAAGCTTTTAGTTAGCGCTAAACTAAAAGGCTTCGCGTTCAAAGTAAGAACAAGCTTCTAACTAGCGACCTAACACTTGACCAAGGCTAAAGTAAGCTTTTAGCCAGCGCTCAAGTAAGAGGCTTCACGCTCAACGACTAAAACAAGCTTTGAGCCGGCACTCAAGTGAGAGGCTTCGCGCTCAACGACTAAAACCACCTTTTAGTCAGCGATCAAATAAAAGACTTTGACACTTGACCATGACTAAAACAAGCTTTTAGTCGGCGCTGAAGTAAAAGGGTTCGCGTTCAAAGCTCGGACAAGCTTCCTGGCAAAGCATTCTAACACATGATGTAAAATACGTTCGGATTTTTGAATAAACAGGCATAAGTGAAGACGGGCTCTCCGCTAAACTGGAATGACCAACGGCAAAAGAAGCTGGGATACAAAAAATTTTAGGCCTGACCATCAGAGGGTGAGACCACGTTCCCCCCAGCTGGAGCGACGGTCTCAGCCTCCGTGGTGGAAGCAGTGTCATCAGCAAGCTCCCTATCAGCAGCAGGGATCTCAACTTCTTCTCTAGCAGGAGCCGGCGCCGCAGTGGGGTAGGAACTTCTGATTGAGATATGATCTCAATCTCCTCCTCTTATTCGTCAGAGCTCACGTAGCTATATTTTCTTTTAGTTTGGTGGCCTGCTCCTTGGGGAAGGCCAAGTCACACTCACGGTGCTTTTTCATGATCTCCCTAAGGATCTCCTTCGCCGTCTTGTAATAAAGGCCGGCTTTAGTGCTCTTGAATTCCTTAGGGGCCTTGTATTTTATAACTGCCACCGGTATCTAATAAATTCACTGGTGATAGCCCTTTTCCTAGCCTCCCTCAAGGCCTACGCGTGGCTAGACCTTTCCATCACCAGCTGAGTTTCTAGATTCTCATACTTCTTCCTCCAGGCCTCTAGCTCTATTTGTAAATCAGTCGACTTCCCCTGGCAACATGCAGTTCTTGCTCTTTTTCCTTAAGAAGAAACCCCGCCTCCTCCTTGGTCTTTTTGGCCTCAATTGCTTGGTCAGAGAGCTTCCCCTTCTCCCCGATAAAGCGCCTCAAGCGAATCATGGCATGCACATCCAAGATAGCAGACCTGACATGTATCACCGCGCTAGCCTACAAAAGCTCCACCATCGTTGAGCTAGCAGCAAAGCCTTCCCACTTCCAGGACTAACCTCATGCCACGCTACTCATGGCATCAGGATAGCCCAGGATTTAGGTTGTGGTTGAAAAGGGTTTCCTGGCAAAGTTGAACTTAAGCAATTCAGCCCAGCGTGCTTGGTCCATTGGAAGATAAAGATCCTCGCCAAGGATTTCGAGAGGCCCCTTGGCAGGTCGCTCCATGCTGAGGACAAGCGATGCAAGAGTCGTGGAAAAAGGGTTGGTCTGGGGCTCCCAGATGGCCAGTTGCCTCTTGCTAGGCCGCTTAGAAGCAACAGCATCATCAGTTATGATGGGCCTCTTTCCAGCGGCCTTGTCCTGCCCTATTTTCTTTTTCTCCTTTTGCCTCCTCAAAGCTTCAACAAGCTGCTCGACAGTCCTAATCTCCTTGGCTTGGCCCCGTGCTGCTTTTTTTTCCCATGTTGTTCTTTTCCTTTCGGCCTCCTTAACAGCCCATTTACAACCCGTTTTTAGCCTTTAGAAAGATATTTCTTCCCTAGAAATAGAGAAAGTGTCAGAATGCTCGAATATTTGAAAAGAAAATCGACAAGAAAGCGATGACAGTAGCTTATAGTTGCTCGGATCCTTGGAAATTTGTTCAGTCTTGGGAACAGATAGGCTAGTGCTGATCAGAAAGTCCTCTTCCATTAAATTCGTGATGTGGCAGTGATGTTCCAATATTTGGGTAACGATCTGTGCTCGCTCCCTGAATAGCAGAGATAACGCTCAACCTCGCTCAGTGCCTAACAAAAAAGAAAATATGATTAAGTGTCAGCCCATCAGCTCACCACATGATCTATCGAAAATGTGCTTACTAGTATCCATACAGCTCGTAGGAATACTCGTGTCCTCATCTTTTGGACACGCGTGGGCTTCTCCACTCATCCCCTACCCAGAACCAACTCTCCTTCTAACTGAGATTGGATTCAGATGCCCTTTTCACTAGATTCCCCAGAGGTTTAGGGTCCCAGCCTTAGATCGAGCATCTATCTGACACAATCCTCTCCCAGAAAGTGAGGCCCTCATCATGTAGTACAAGTTAAAGTCCATTGGACTCGGGTATCCCCATCCTTTATATTGCCACAGAGCGAGGATCCCAATTACAGTCCTCTAGCTCACAGGAGTAATTTGAGAGGGCTCAACAGCTTAGCGACAAGTCACAGAAACGGAACACGAAAGCCGGCCTCAAACACCTTAGAGCTCGCTGTCACGCACCCCTTTGGGGGCACTCAGCCAGCTCCCCTTCATAGGGGACCCAGAGTGTGACACGATAAGGAATGAAATAATCCTGCCTTATCAGTATAGGTCAGTCTCTTTTACTTTTGAAAGGATGTGTTTGCATACCCACGACCAGTCTTATCAAGAATTACCAGCACCGGAGGTCTTCCACTGGAACTCATTTCGTCCTCATCGCCATCTTCTCCACTCTCATCTTCTGTCCATTCAAACTGGACCTCCAACACTAGCTCTAGTGTTGGCCCTACCGTCTCCTCATCCATGGACCATTCTATGTCCACTGTTGCTTCTTTCCCTA
The DNA here is from genome assembly GCA_963692815.1 of Nyctanthes arbor-tristis. Taxonomy (NCBI): domain Eukaryota; kingdom Viridiplantae; phylum Streptophyta; class Magnoliopsida; order Lamiales; family Oleaceae; genus Nyctanthes; species Nyctanthes arbor-tristis. Next base: position 83,940 of record CAVNYN010219890.1, read on the forward strand.
CGCCACTCACTGGAAGAAAACCCTCTCTGCCTTCCATTCCATGAAATCCCCTCATCTCTTGGAGTCTAATTACAGAGTAAGATAAAGTGAAGGGAGAAAAAAACGAATGGAGAAGGGGAAAAATAGAGGCCGAGGGAAGCTATAAGGGCGACGATTGCGTAGGACATTGGGAAATGAAGAGGTAATATTAAAGGTAATGATTATTGCCTTTAAGTCCCTTGAACACGCCATCCCAACAAATGGTGGACACGTGGCAGAAAACGCCACCCCAACCTTTTTCGAAATTCAAAGAGTCAGGTTTTAGGTGGTAAAAGGTTCTAAGAGAATCGCCAACTAACCTTCAAGGCCGCTAACCCTGAGCCTAAGGAAGAGCAAACCTGAGGGAGCATTTCGTAGCCACTAAGTCGTAAAAGTCAGCAAAGGCCAAAGGTTAACAAAGGTCAATGTCATAGGGGCTTGGAAGCAAGCCTTAAGCACCTCATCTAACCCAACGACCTGGCGACCTACCATAACTAAAGTTGACAATTAGTTTGGGACTTATTTGTATGTTTTTAAAACTTTTAAGGACTAAAATGTAAAAACTCTATGTGTAATGTACAAAGGAGAAAGAACAGAGGACGTTCGTGAGTTTTCAAAAAGAGGAAAAAGATGAAAATCAAAATCTAGCAAAAAATCCGGAGAATCGAAAGGAAATTAGGTGGAAAGGAAAGCTCTCGACAAGCTCCATCCATTCATGTAAGTTTTAAAAGGTATGGTGGTAGTTTATGATGGAGTGGTACGGCGGTTTTGATGGTTTTCCGGTGAGGGTGGTGTTTTTTCCGGCCAAAATGTTTATATATTCGTGTGCCTCATGGCGAGAGGAAGCCATAGACACCAACTTTGCAAAGTCTGATGGAGAAATGAGAATGACACCTTTTTTAGTCTTGCTTGTTCGACCGAGACACTGTTTTTTTCCTTTTTCAAAATTTCAGATTTTTTTTTATGTTAATGGTTTATGAGGATGAGGATGATGATAGTATAATGTATGTGTGAAATGTGTTGTGAGAATCCATTTTTTGTGTAATACTTGTTTGAGTTTTCATAGTAAAGAAAGAATGAATGGAAAGCAAAAGAGAAGTTTTTTACCTTGTAATATAATGTTCTTTTTGGATTTTATGGATAGCTTGACGTGTAGCTTGAATCTCTTTTGCTAGCTTGAGTTTGATTTACTTGCAAAGAGAAGAAAATGAGTGTTAGATGTTGATTTTTGAAGTATAAGAAGAAGGAGAAGAAGATGGAGAGAAGAGTTACCTGTGTCTTAGTTGTCCAAGAGTGGGATTTTTGAAAGTTTTTGGGTCGAATTGGGAATTATTAGAAAATGAGATTCTTGGTGTATAAATTTCGGTTTATATTGCGCGAAATGTTATATAAGTTGGTTCATCTATTGAAATTAATTCTTTAGAATTTAGTTCAATAAGTTTTGAATTACTTAGATCCAATATGAACTTATTGTTAAGTTATGAAATTTCCGTTCCCAATATACCATCTTATTCGGCTAGACGAGTGTATGAAAATTTTGAAAAGTCAAGGAAGCAGTAGCGACACAATTTAAAGTAATAAAATTGAATTTAAATATTCTTGGTCGCTACACCAACATACCAAGCAATTGCTAGTGGCCTAAAATGAACTTAATGAATGACATTTCAACTTTCTCTTAACGCTATCATTCCAATTCACTCTATAAGTTGGCGTAGTAACGCTTTATCAAGTAACATCTTTGTTGAAATAATTGGGACATAGAGTTATAGTGCCACGACAAACCCACCAAGTTTTAACGAATGCGGGGTATTGCTATACCACATGCAGGAGCTTATGGAGAAAAGTAAAACTCCAAAATCACCTGAGAAATAGATAACGGCCTGCCTAGCGTTACTTTCTAAAAACTAACGGAGTTTGGTCTGTTATGAGTAAAAGTGATGTGATATTGAATCCCAACATTGTGATTGACTAAGTCTACAATGGTGCAATTGGCGTTACATTCTAAAGAGTAACGGAGGCCGAGGTGTTATATGCATAAATGATTTGTTGTCGTATTTAAACCCACCATGTAGCATCCAATTGCCCTGGCTGGCGGCCCTGGTAAAAGAGAGCTCCAAATCCCACCTAAATATGTATAACGTTACTGTCGGTGTTATTCATCAAACTATAATGGGTATTTTTACGTTATGGACAGAAAATCACTGGTATAATTAATGGCTGCTAACATTGTTTCAAGCTATGAACGCATTCAAAAAAATATTTGCTTGATTGTTCAGCTTGTGCTTCCAAGTCCATCCACCCTCGACTTTCTTCTCAAAAACAACATCATAACATACTGCAATCCAGATCGTATCTGGAATATCCATGGCTGCATTTAATGTAGAAAAATAATGCTAGACCATGCCCTACTAATTATTTGAACATACTCGATTGTCTCTCTTTGCGCATAGAACTAATAATTTACACATGTCAAATATTGCACTACATATTTTTATTTCCTAAAATTATCAAATCAAATCTTAGAATAGAGACATAGCTATATAAAGGATCATCTAACAATTATTGTTGCTACGAATTTCAAATAACACCACATGTGCCGTTAAGTTGCACTTTATACTATACTTAAAAGAAAGGTGTCATTTTACTTACAAATACCAAATGACTTAACGTCTTCATCAATGTAACATGATACATGACGAATTTGATACTAGAAAGCATTTGAAAAGCAAAATAACGCTATTAATACTGTTTTGTGTTCTAGATAACAGTACTACTAGCGTTATGATGCGATTACATTACCAAAAGTGGCTTCTCACAAAAAAAAATCATACGATCACTTTAAAAATGTAGTCTTCTAGAGATTTTGGTGTATAAATTCTTTTGTCTCTTCCATATAAAACTAAACCAACCTTAAAAGCAAAATAACGCTATTAATGCCACTATGTGTTCTGTATAATAGAATTACTAGCGTTATGATGCAATTACATTGCCAAAAGTGGCTTCTCACAACCAAAATCATAAAATCACTTAAAAATGTAGTCTTATGGAGATTGTGGTGTACAAATATCTCTATCTCTTCCACATAAAACCAAAATAACCTTAAAATCAAAATAACGCTATTAATGTCGTTATCTGTTCAGTATAACAACACTACTAGCATTATAACGCGATTACATTACGAAGACTGGTTTCTCAAAACAAAAATCATACAATTACTTTAAAATAGTAGTCATGTAGAGATCTTCGTGTATAAATACCTCTTGTAGAGATTGTACAGATTGAAATGCTCCAGTGATGCAAACACCAAAGTACATTGAGAATCTTTATTTACTCACATTTCTACAAATCATAGTTGGTTGGAGATGAGTATTGCTTCAAATTAAAGTAGAAGTAGAAGAGAGAAGTTTGGTAGAAAGATAGATATGGCAGATTCTAGCCCCCTTCCCTTCATTCCCACGCGTCTGTAATTCCTTCTAGTTTCTTTGCCAAAAAGTTTATTTCTTTTGTTTATATAATTTTATTTTAAATCCTCAAGGGGTAAATTGAATATTTCACATTGTATTTTATTATTATTTGAGGGAATAGGCTATTTACCCAAAAAATTGTAAAGCTATGTCTTTTAAATGAAGTTTTCTTTTGACTATTCCATTTGCACAATGACCCCCCATTCACTAACATGATTTTCTTGAAATTGACAATCCATAAAAGTAATGAAATATTTCATGACATGCTATAACAGTGAAATCATGCTTAATACTTGGAAAAATCATTTTCCCTTTTAAAATCTCACTTTAAACATTAAAACACGATTAAGTATTTCATGGAATTTCCTATATTAGCATAATAAGAAAAACATACTTAACTTTTAAAAGTATAACGTTTAAGGGACATGATAAAAAAACATGCTTAAAATTTGAGGAAAACATTTTTCCACTCAAAGAGTTGAAGACCATAGCTAGCTCAAATGTCATGCCTTTCCAATTTGCTCGTCATCACCTGGAATCATTACATAACAATCCAATTTAATATCCAATGCCCTTGTCCAACAAGAAATATGGCTCCATGTTAACTCTTGGAATCAAAGTCACTTTTCATATCAAATTACAATTATTCAATTGTTATCCACACCTGTACTTGTCCAACTAAATATCATCCCATCATGTCGTGAAATACTCAATAATACGTTACCAAATAAAATCAACAACAGCAATAAAATTCCCATTAAATTTTGTCGTCAAACTTTACATAATACCAATCCTTTAATTTGATCACAATGGATTTTGTTCCTACTTACCCTTATACCTTGTTTCCAACATGTCGTGTTCACTAATTATTTCCCTGATTTATGCTTTCCCATTTATCCACTCTATCTATTTCCATTTCACTTATTTCACTTCCTTAAATGCTCACAACTTAATATTTCAATACATATTTTTCCCTTATGTCGTTACTCATATCTTCGCTATAGATTCGTTTCAACTCCTTTATGTTATTATCTCAATTCTTGGCAACCACATGTTACATTTAAATATGCTTATGTTCATACACAAATAAAAATGATTATCAAATCCATCTCTTCAACAACCCATCTATACATTTCACCATTTACCTTCAATTACCACAAACATAACTTCAAATTAATAATCCTCAGCCACATTACTCCATACTCTACTAATAGATCATCATTAAAGATCACATTATACAAGGTCCTCAATTTCTTGATTCCTACGGTTTATGAAAATCAACCCACAATATATACTAGGAGCTAAAAGTTAGAACTCATCATTCTTATGGCACAGGGAACAATTATTAAGCCTCAATTCGTGTAAATAAACTATAAAATCAAGGCACATTATAAAATACAAAAACCCTATAAATCACCTATTGACTTACCTCTTTTGATTTGTGGAAGAAAATCTAACACCCATGTACTAAACCATGCCAACCAAGTGCAAAACCCCCAAAATTTTCCCCCTTTTTCTGTTATTTTTCTTTTTCTTTCTTTTCTTTTCTCCCTATTTTCTTGCTTTCGGCCGAAACTCTGTGTGTAGTGTGTGTTGTGTGTGTTTTCATTCCAAAATGCAAGAAAGTCTTGTTTAAATTGGGAAAATTACACTCAAAGCCCCTCAACCTATATAAGTAATTTAAATTGGTCCTTGAGAAATCTTATTTACTTCTAAGTCTCTCAACCTTTAATTATTTCACTTAAACCCTTTAATGACTTAGATTTTACCTAAGTAATTTAATTTTGACCTTGACTAGACTATTTCACCTTTGACTTTGGCTGTAAAGTAGAATAATATTAAGTAGCAAGATTCAGGTCGTGACATCTACCCTCAAGGTCTTGTAGAACAAGAACACTAGAGTGAAAAAAGACCGTTAGGGAATCGGGAAAGTCAGACAACAAACGACCTTATAATGAATGTCAGAAAGAGGAAAGCTCTCAAACAGGGGGGAAAAGCTCAAGTTTAGACACTTATAGTTCACTCAATGTGTCACGATCCAGATATTAATGGAAATAAAAAAAACAAAACAAGCATGACCTACGATGGCCAAGATCAATTAGTGCCAAGGTTACGGCTACCAATAAAGGCAAGTTTTGCGAATTTTACCTTAGCCAAAATCATACAACTAAAGAATGCAGAGACATGAAATAAGAATTGCAAAACCTGATAAAAATAGGGCATCTTCGCCACTTTGCTAAGGATGAAATAACAAACAGTAGGGTTAAGCAAGAAAGGGAAAAGCCTTAGGAGGATCATGCTCCACATCCTCCTCATAATACCGGGTCAGCTGGCACCATCAATGTTATATTAGGAGGGATACCCTTGAAGAGAGATTTGCGTACAACAAAGAAAGAATTACGTTAAATCTCTGAATCAGGTCACAGAAATTGGGTGCCTACGGAGATCAGAAACAACCAGGGCATGGTATTTGATGATAGTGACTTGATTGGGATATCCACCACACACAATGACACAGTGGTCATCACAACCATTCTTGCCAACTTCAAGTTCAAGCGGATTCTAATTGATAGCGAAAGCGTGACCAATATGTTGAAAATGGAAGCCTATAAGCAAATGAGTCTGCGCCTATATCATCTGCAAAGAGTTACTACACCACTGCAAGGGTTTGGAGGAGGAATTGCACAGCCCCTTAGGTTCATGGAACTCCCATCAACCCACGGAATGGAAACACACAAGCAACTAGCTTAGCCGCCTTCCAAGTCGTCAATGCACGTACGTCCTATAATGGGATATTAGGTTTTCCTTTTTAGAACAACATACAGGCCATGGTCTCCACTTATCATCTTGCTAAGAATTTCCCCACTTATCTTAGTGAGAGGCGATCAGTCAGTAGCATGTAATTGTATGTGAATAGCTAAAGAGTCAGATCGGAAGGTATTAAATTTGGGAACAAGACTAGAGGTGAGAATGGTACCAACAGAGGAACTCCACCTCATGGAGGTCACTCCGGGCAGATCCTTTCAGCTGGGGAAAAACTTGCCCCTCAATGTCCTAGAAGAGATATGTCAATGCTTGTCAGAAAACGTTGATGTCTTTGCATGGTCAATTAGCAAAATGCCGAGAATAGATGTGACGACAATTCCAATACGAACTATTTAACTCGAATAATATATTTATTGAATTAATCACAAGGTATTTAATCTAATTTTTTTTACTGTGCCAAATTTACTCATAAAAAGACAAGTAATGCGATTTAATAGTTAACTTCATATAATTCTGAGATTATATATACATTTTGCAAAAGATACTTTTTGTATCCATTCATGAGTTAGTTTACTACCAGATATCAATCCCCCCGATCAACTATATAGTTATATCATCATACGTCTTCTTTTTCATTTCCAAAAGTATTCAAAATAAACAAGGAAGGATGCTTCATTTCAATTCTTCATTATACTTCAATTATTCTAACTTAGAACTCTACATTAATATTCTTAAGGAAAACCATTAGCATCCATATCATAGGCTTCAGTGTCGATAACAGTATATTTGTATATGTAGTATCCTAGAGCATGAGTGAGGTAGGACCAATAGTCGTTCGTGGTAACCCAACGCATTTCCCTTTCGCCAGTGTCAATGATCCATTTGCTCGAGACAATGGTTAGAGTTTCAATTGACATCTTGACCTTAAAAAAATGAATAAAACATATATGAACATGACTTGTTCTGTGAGTGGGCTGCTCATGTGTTAAATTGTGCTACATATTTATTTCATGTATAGAACAAAGTTGAACCCGTTACGAACCTAGTATTATGCACTTACTCATCTCAAGCCTATACTGACGCTTATCTTTTTATTTGTAGAGATTTATCAAAATACCATGGTCTATACACTTTTACCTCATATTAGACCTGTACTGTCGGTCTAACCCTGTCACTACTCATTTTTGACTGGACATTTCTCTACTTTATATCAATGGCCAAGATACTTCATAAACTTTTGGATACATAATATTCAGGTTCGTAACTTACTCAAGTATCACACAAAATAGCATATTTTGGCATTCCTAAACTTTACAAATTTCATCTTGTTTAAACCCCGCAAGCACTGGGTCAATTTGATAAATGTCATGGTTTTCAGAGAGTGCTAATACAAGGTATGCATTCATATGAAACCATTTGTTTCAAAATTCATAATGTCACATTATCACCTTGAGAATTATAGTATCCATATGCTTGTAAAATTTATCCATCCAAATAATCCTCATATCTCATTTTCAAATCATTTAAAAAGGGGCAAAATAATTATATGCAATTTTAGCAAAATTTAAAGACAATGGCAATGATAAATCATAAATTTGAAACGGCTTACTAAAAAATGCGATCCTAATCCCACTTACCAGAGATTGAAGATGCAGTACCTCATTAATTTAGAAAAATAAAAGAAATCTTACATAAGCATCATATTAAATTAAATTAGAAATCGTATTAAATTAAATTAGAAATTGACAAATATGGTTGTGGCTCAAAGTCACAACCTTAGAGGTGGTGCTTTGAAGCACAATCGTGATCGTTTGTGCTCTAGAAGCACAAGTAGTCATTCTCATATATCTTTTTCCCTGCCTACTTTGCTATTCCTTACTGAAGTGGTACAATATATATATATATATATATATATACACGCGTGTTATAAGTCAGTGGAATTTAACCTGAGTTTAATTTGACAGTAATTTTTCTATCCACGTGGTAACATTAACCATGTATTTTACTTGGGTTTGGTTAAGTAGAATTCCGACGTGCTATAAGTAATTTTACATAAATTTTTATTATCTTACTATTATTCTTAGTTTCACTTATTGTTATTACCCTTGTCAAAATAAATACAAAAATTACGAGATATTATAATAGATCTGTCATTCGCAGTCCATTGATTAAATGTGCTCTCCAAAAAGAAACCTATCAAATAGAGAAGAAGGCAATTTGCCCCTTTGAGAAGAGAAGTCATTGAAAAGGAGGTCAACAAGCTAGCATAGGCCAAGTTCATCAGAGAAGTCCAATATCCCAAATGGCTAGCTCATGTTGCGTTAGTCTCAAAACTAGATAAGAACTGGAGAATGTACATAGGTTAGTTGACTCAACAGGTTAGTTGACTCTACTTAGGGCTTTTCTCTTTATAGTTTTCTAGGTGCATTCTTAGGATATCATCAGATTAGGATGACACTAAAGATTAGGAAAAAAAACTTTATTCATGGCCATGAGGGAATCTATTATTACAATGTTATACCATTCGACCTTAAGAATGTAGGAGCCACCTATCAAAGGTTGGTAAATTAGGTATATTATGAGGAGATCGGGAAGACTATGGAGGCATATATAGATGACATGGTCATTAAGAGCCAAAAAAAGATAAGTTATGCCAAACACTTGAGAAAACTTTTCACAATTCTAAGGAAGCACTACATCAAGCTGAACTCTCTCAAATGTGTGTTTGGGGTTGAATCGGGAAAGTTTTTGCGTTCCACTAATAGAGGAATCAAGGCCAATCCAGATAAGATACCAGCTCTTATTGAAGTGGCATCTCCATATTCTCCTCGTGAAGTGTAGAAACTTACAGGTCATGTGGCAGCCCTTAGCCGCTTTGAGTCTTGATTTGCAGATAAATATTTTCCTTTCTTCAGGCTACTCAGAGAAGATCATGAGTTCATTTGGACAGAAGAGTGTGAAAAGGCCTTCAGGTCACTTAAAGATTACTTAAGTTGACCCCCAGTGCTGACTTAAACCTAACCTGCTGACACCTTGCAGTTGTATCAATCTCAGCATTTTAGAACATACTGTCAGCGCCATATTGGTAAGAGAGGAAATTTAGGAACATAAGCATGTTTATTATGTCAGCAACATCATGCTATGTTTTATACAAAGATTTTCTCTACCAAAATACATGGCATTAGCCCTGGTGACCGCCTCAAGAAAGTTGCGACCTTACATTCAAGCTCATACCATATATATTTTGACTAATCAACGTCTGAAGCAAATATTGCATAAACTCGATGCAACTGGTAACTTTTTGAAGTAAGCAATAGGGCTAATTGAGTTCACATTGAATTCAAGGCAAGACTATAAAAGCATAAGCCCTTACTGACTTTGTCGACGAGTTAAGTTCGCTACCTGATCAAAGTCTAGAATGCTAAGAATCACTTGTAGGCTACTAGGACATGTATGTTGATGATGCTTCAAATACCTCTGGGTCAAGAGTCGGGATAATTTTGCAAAAAGGAGACAAAACATTTGAACTCCAATGTCCCGTCAAATTCGGATTCGAAACCACCAACAATGAGGCAAAGTATGAGGCTATCATTAAGGGACTTCAAACAGCATTTGCAGCTAGGCACTGAATGGATCAGAGTGTTTAGTGATTCACAGTTAGTAGTCGGACAAGTTGAGGGAAGTTATGAGTCCAGAGATGACACCATCACCTTCTGCCGCTTGCAAGTGATTGATCTCAAGAGAAAGCTCAAAAGTTATGAAATCAAAAAGATCTCTAGGTTAAGTAACAGGCTGATCTCCTTCACCATTTGGTAAGAACTATCTTTGCTAAAGTGGTGCGAGAACCCTCAATCTCAAATAAATTAGAAGTCTATGAGGTTGCCTCTATGACAGAGAACCAATGGTGCATCCCGATTGAAGTCTTTTTGGAAAATGGTGACCTTTTGATAGACAAGAAGCAGGCTAAAAAGGTAAAGAGAAAGTCACCACATTACTCCATAGTAGAGGAAAACTCTTCAAAAGACGTTATGCTCTGCCATATCTTTGTTGCCTTTCAACAGAGGAGGCAAGTTTTGCCCTAGTAGAAGTCCATAAAGGGGCTTGTCAGGGGGACATTAAAGAGGCAAGTCCTTAGTAGTAAAGTTAGCCAAATATGGGTATTACTGGACTACCATGAAAAGGATGCAATCACTTGCGCCAGAACATGTGAAAAATATCAGCTATTTAGGAAAGAATGTTGCAACCTTCAATAGAACTAACTCCTCTCGAAAGTGACAGATCCTTTAAGCAGTGAGAAATTGATATATTCGCTCAATTTCTTGTGGTCGCAGTGGATTACTTCACCAAGTAGATAGAGAAAAAACCAATAGCCAAAATCGCCTCTCAGAAAGTGAAAGAGTTCATTTGGAAGTCAATTGTGTGCCGTTTAGACTTGCCCAAAGTCTTGATCCTAGACAATAGAAGGTAGTTCGAGCGTCAATCCTTCAAAGATTTCTACGCTAAGTGGAAAATTGAGCATTACGTAACCTCTATTACATACCCGCAATGCAATGGCTTATCAGAGCATGCCAACTGGCTGATCCAATGACGTGAAGAAGAGGTTGGATAAAGCTAAGGGAGATTGGATTTGCCAGCCATATTATGGACTTGCTGAACCTCATTCAAAACATCTTTTGCATAAACTCCCTTTATGCTGGTTTTTAGAATGGAAGTAATTATACCTGTGGAAGTGTCGATTCCAAACCACTACATGGCCATGGGTCATGAAATTGGGGACAAGGAGAGACTCGACTTGATCGAAGAAATTAGAGAAAAAACATCCTTAAGAACAGTAAATTACCTACGGATCTTAGCAAAGTACTACAATCTAAAAGTAAGGCCGAAAGACTTCCCCACTAGTTAAGGCCTAATTGAGAATACCGCAATAAGGTCATTAGAAAAATCCAACTTAGGTCATATAGCTTAGTGGACATGAACCACAAACCGCTCCTCAGGCCTTGGAACGCTGGCAACTTGAAGCCACTTACCAGCTCATGGCTCGTATAAGACGAGCCAGGGCTTGGGTTGAGCCCCAAACTAGGGCGTCAGCTCGAGGCGAAAGGGTCCGTGTGGTTCATTGAGTGAACACAAGCTGGCCTGTAATTATAGGCCAAATGGCCCGTGTACGCGGGTCATCAAAGCCCGTATTTTTGTGTCAAGTTAGGTGGCATCCAACTTGTTAAAAAATTAAATTAACGAAGAAAAATAAAAATTAAAGACGTGATAGCCTGATAGGTGATAGGGCTCCTATCACCCATATCACATACAAATCTAGGGAGTTGTTGGACTAAAAAATTACAAAAGTTTAAAATCATATATATATATATATATAAACATCTAGCTGGGTGCTAGACACACATTTGCGCGTCTATGCATGCAAAGGAAATATCAAATCATTCAAGATGATATTCCCAATGTTCATCTTGAACATTGTTTCAATCTTCAGAAAAAAAATAATAATAAGTATGAATGGTAATAAAAAAGGGTTAATTTTTGTTTATAAATTCTAACGTTTTACAACAACATTTTACACACAACTTAATTCAATAATATCTTATTTGCTTTTCTATTTCAATCACAAGATCAATTTGTCAATTTGCAGGTATTAGAATCTAAATTCTTTTTTCTAGTTTCATATTTTTTCTAGTTTCATATTTTCAATTTTTTTTCTACAAATACTTGAATTGTAATTGTAAATGGAGTGTACCAACCAAATTAATGAACTTTTGGGTACTTCAAGTACTCTATTCTCTCTTAATGCTTCTGAAAATCCTCCAATTGACTTGGATGCTACTCATGAAGAAGAAGCAAAAGAGGCAAACGCACAACGAAGATGTATGGCAATTCTCTTCCGATCTAAAGTTGGTAATCAATATGGAGTAGATATTTGAAAAGCATGTTGCAAATATTTTAATAAAGAGCGTAGTTGGAAAGTCAAATCAAGCACGTCTCATTTGCTTAGAGACATCCAAAGGACGTGCAAAATGAGGCTACTTGAAGACCCAAGAGATCGGAAGAGCAACTTGTATTTGATGGCTCTAGTTCAGTAATTTTCCAATTGACAATATTCTCAAGAAATATTTCAAGAGTAACTGGCCTTATATATAGCTATAGAAGAAATGTTACTTTGTATGGTAGACTCTCCACATTCACTAAACTTGTCCAACAATATCTTCAACCCAGGAATAAACCCTATTCTAGAAATACATTTTGTGCAAATTCTATAAATTTATATGCTAAGAAAAGTTAAATTCCATAGAAGCCTTAAAAAATTTTAATAATGTCATACCATTTACATTTGATTTATGAATTGTTTGTAACCAAAAAGGTTATATTGTGGCTACTGTGCATTACACTGATAACATGTGCATTATGCATAAAAAGATTATTGCATTTAGAGTAGTAGAATATCCTCATAATGCAGATAGCATTTACCTAGTTTTGAAAAGAATTATAGATGAATACGGTATTCAAGACATGGTTAGAAGTCTTGCATTTCATAATGCTAGTATCAATAAACAAGTTGTTAAAAGATTTATCGAGGAGATTTTTCCTGCATTTGAGGTGTTTTTTTTCCACATGCATTGCGTTTGTCACACTCTTAGCTTGATTTTTCAAAGTGGGTTAGAATACATAAAAAATGAATTGGCAAAAATTAGACAAGCAATATATTTTATTAATGTGTCACTAGCTCGAAGACAAGCATTTACATGTATAGAGAATGGCTTACAAGAGAAATTATTGGCCATTGATGTACCTCATAGATAGGACTTTACATATCTTATGTAACGTTCATGTTATAAATATGAAAAAGTTATTTTAGCCGAGACATAAACTGATAACTTGTCTGCGGGATATTCATATGCCATCAGTAATAAGGCTGTGTTTGCCATCATCATCGGTGGCTCTTTACCAAGATCAACCGCACATATAGATATATCCAAAGCCAGAAAATCTTTCCATCGAACAACATTTTAGAGATTTTCTGGGAAGACATCCACAATAACAGGAAAGGCCTGCGAATTCAACCACATGAAACCCAAAATAATATTAGATATTAGAAAGGATATGGATTTGAAGATGGCTCCATAGGTTGTGGAGTGGAGAAAGAGGAGGGTTCTTGTGTGGTGATGAATGAGGGCTAGGATGGAAAAAGCGTAAATGAAAGCAAATGCTCAATTGAGAAACCGGCGGCACAATCGGTGGGATGAGTGCAAGAGGAACCTGGGTATTGCAGATTCCATTTTCTGGGGTTTTAGATATTAGTCCGACTCCGAGTTGAAGAATGAGAGTGAGGAAGTATGAAGTCATGGTCAGATGTCAAGATCCTGTTATTGGGCAAAGCTGAAAAATCCTTTGAAATGAGTCATCAGGACAATCCCAAGAGGAGTATATATTTAATTAATTAATTTAATGGACTATGAAAGATATCACTCTTTTTTTTAATTATTATTCAACAATGATGAAAGACATCTCTCTTGAAATTGATCACCTGTTAGAATTCTGGCGGGATAGCAAGTGATAATTGGATAATTCATATGTGAGTTGTTCCATGTAGGTTGTCCCACATGTAAATTATCTAATTATCACAGGCCAAGCGTCCGTCTGGCGGGATTATCTCGCCATCCGTCTGACAAGTGATCAAAATTCCGATCTCTCTAGTGTAAAGCAATTCTCATGACTAGAAATGGCAAGTGCATGGTAATAATTGAATGCAATAGCCAGGTAGAAAGATGAAGTTAAGGGTACTAAAACAAGATTATCTTGCTCTTAGAGATACAAAGATTTCATATTGTGTATAGTTTCTCTATATTTATAATTATAATAACAAGTTACATACGTGTTGTGTCTCATCTTTCATTTATATCTGCATAGATTTTATTATATGTTGTTAATTGACTTAATGCAAACCAAAATGAAGAAATGAATGTTTTTTGCTTTGGTAATAAGATAAAATAGAGCACAAAAATTATGCATCTTGATTAACATTACAGTCTTGAACACATTGCTCTTCTCTATAACACATTACCCTAACATTATTAATAATGTTCTAGAAAACATATGAAAGAGATATTTCTGGTTTCTTACATTTTTTTCCTCTTTACTTTACTCGCTTTTGTTAATTACATTATTACTACTACTACAACAACTACAACAACTACTATTACAACTATATTTTATTGATATTTTTTGCTTCATTGGGAATTCAATGTGGAAATTGAAGAAGTGTCCTTTTCTAATAGGTGATGAAGCAACAATCTGTCTGCTCGTCAATGGACTCAACCATCAAAGGTGAATAACTTGTATTAATGTGCTTTCAAGTTGAAAGATGAATTAACAAATACAACATATTCATCCAATGAAAAAGTTAAATTCCCTATTAGAATATCAGGAACCAAAAGAAACAACCATTAACAAAATTCTATAAGTTCAATAAAGTAGTTAGCTACTTTGTTACATCAAAATGAATATTCCCAAGCAAACCATTATAGCAAACTATTTAAATAATAATAATAATATAATAGATAACTTAAGAAAAGAAAAACAGCCACAACAAACCATCTTACTATAGTATAATTTAAAAAATAGAAAAATATAGAAAAAAATAGGAGACTGAAAATACCAGAGAACAGAAAATGCAGCACAAGAGAGAATGAAGTTTGTTGTGGAAACGTGATTTATTTTGTTGATAAGAACTTACTAAGTACTAGTAAAAATGAATATAAACGAAACAACAAATTTATTTTCTACATATATTCCGAGATATCAAGATCCAACTATCATTGAAGTAAACAAAAGAACTTAAAATAAAATTCAAAGAAAACATAAACTAAATATGCTATTTCCATAAAATTAGCAAAATAATGTTTTGTGTGCCTCCTTCCTTTATTGTAATGTTTTTCAATCAACACAAAGGTAGTGGTATACCAAACCCCCATGGGACTTAAGTAGAGACCTAAAAAATGTATCAAGTTCTTTATCGTCCCCCCACTTAAAAAAAAAAAAAAAAAAAAAGATAAATAAATAAATAAATAAAACTTAATGTCAAGAATTGCTAGAATCATTAACGCAATTTCCCCGTTCTTCTTCTTCCTTCTTGATAGCTCTCGTAACCCTTTTAGTTTGCATTCCAACAGTTTCATCCATCAAATTTTCTCCAGAAACCTTGTTTGTTCTGTGAATTAAAGGTTGACAGACAATAAACTAGACTGTATCGTAGTCGAAAAATTAAAGTTCAAAAATTGTTAGAAATATAGTGATAAACCTTTATTATGGCATTACTCAGTGCGAGTATGTTACTCGGGAAAGGAAAGTGGATGGTGATGTTTTTTTGAGCCAAATATTAAGTTGAAGATATTGAATTATAGTGCCCGTTCTGTGATTTCTATTGTTTGAAGCAAACTTACAAATTATCGCCGGTAAACAATTTTTCCCCAGCGGAGGCTAATTAATAGGAAAAAATTTAACTTTTTATTATTTCAACTTTATGTATATTACTTACATCACTATATATTCATTAACAATTAACATACCAAACTTATAGTATAAACTAAGTCAACAAGGCATAATTGTATAAACTAATAGAGCTTCAATCAGATAAGGACAAACCGTTATAACTTGTAGACAAATAATAAAGCTAATGAAAGTTCCAAAAGATGACTCAATCCAACAATATCCTTCTTGTAGTTTTAGAAGAAAAAATATTTATTAAACATTCATAATTGTTCAATTATTTCTTTTTTTAATTCTTCCATTCTATTTAGAAAGAAAAGAAGAAGACCATTAAAAAAAAAAACTAAAATAAAAGAAAAGAAGAGGAAGAGGTAAGGGTTTGGAATTGCCCAACGCAAAAATTTGCCCCTTTACCCTGGCGCCTGAGGCTCATGCCTCTCTTGCCTCCTGACAAAATCAGTACTGGTGAATTAGGAAGAGCAATTCAAATCATCATTTGCACGAGCATGTCAAAACCATTTTTATCCAGTTATTGGGATGCATGTTGCACCTAACTTTGGAGCGATGTCACAAATTTATTTATAGTATTACTTACACTAAAAGCCAAGTTTTTAGATAATTAATATTTATGCATTAGTTGCTAAGATTACAAATGTCATTTTTGTATTGCATGTATGGAGTAGAGAATAAATATTTACGTCTAAACCCCCGCGTCGAATTGGCGAATAGGAACACAAATATTCAACTTAGAATTTTGATATTTTAACAATTTTAGGATTTAAAAAACGTTATAGTAAATAATTTCTCTAATCATTTTCCTGCCTTCAAGCAATAATAACTATTGAAATAAGTACTAAATTTTTTATTTGATTTGATGTACTTGTTATAAGAAACTAATTAAAACCAGGAACAGACCCAGGATTTTCTATAGGACTGAGTTGGATTCAGAGAAAAAACAACTGAGGGTTAGAAGGGGGCGAATATATATATATAATTTTTTTTTGACACTATAAATTTTTGAAAACGAATTCACACAAGCAATGCTAAGATACATGAAAATCTTGACATAGTCTCCTTTGTAAATTAGTTTAAACTAAACCTAAAATATAATAATATTCTCTTAAATACACAAATCACAAGCATATATAACAATTTTAACCATTATTTATCCATTAATGGTAAACAAAAATAATTAAATATCGTAGCACAAATGATAAATGAGTCTCCATTCTCCTAATAAAATAGATAACAAGTACTCTTTAATTTATTTTTGGTATCGGACTAACTAGATATGTTACAAATTGCTTTCCGTTTCACTTGTTTTGCGTCAAGAAAACTTGGATTTATTTTTGGTATTAGACTAACTAAAGAATTAAAATAAAAAAAGTTTGAATTCAGGCTTTGGATTGGACTGAGCAACTTCCTTTGTACTACTTTAAATTATATTTGGGCCTTTCAAAAAAGAACCCAAAAAAGAATTATATTTTCCCCAAAAAAAAAATTAAATTTAGGCTTGAACCAAGCTACAGCCAGGTCTAGGCCATTAATGGGTCTGCCTCTGACTAAAACCAGTTATTGATTATTGTCTTTTCATTTTATAATAACAGGTGGTTATATTGATACTACATCTTTTACTAATCACACCACATTTTAATTACACTCATCATCCTTTATATTTTTAATTCTTTACACTTCGATTATTAACTTATTTTTGTCATTTTTTCTATTTTTAACATCTTATTATCACGAAATCTTGTATTAAATGATATCTTAATTCTAAAAATCTCATTGCGGGAATTGCTTAAAATTTTTAAATAAACAAGATGTAATATATAATTATATATAACTACGTATTTTCATATGATTTTAAGATATATAAATCAAAATTTTTAAATTTATTTGATCATTAAGAATATGAGAGGATAATTAAATAAAAAATTCGAGAAACAAGTGTAGCAGAAACTTTTAGGTGCTTAAATACTATAAGAAACAAATATTAGGCATGTTTATATTAATAAAAATGTGGCGTGTTTATTAAAATGTGTGGTGTACACATAATTAGCCTTTCATAACACCTTAACTAATAGTTATTTTGAAATGAGTTTTACTAGTCTTTTCATTTTTCTTACTTCATATATTTATTTGAAGTGACAAATAATTCATAATAACGACGATAATAATTACTACTTAATTTGGGCGAGAGTCTATTTGATTTTTAAAGAAAACACAAGGGTGAAAAAGAAAATCAAAAGATGTTTTTCATCTACCCTTTTTATATATAGTGATGGTGATATATATATATATGTTTAAATGTTCATTTATGCATATACTATTTTGAGAGTGCGAATATAATAATTTATATTATATGCATGGAATAGAGAACATTTATATCACACCCAATATTTTAATAATTTAATAGTTTTTAGGCGTAAAAAAAGTTTTTAGTGAACATTTTTTTTTGTCTTTTAATTTCTTAATCGTCAAATAATAGTAATAATAATGGCAGCAGTAATAATAACAAGTTATAAAGTAGTTAAGATGTTCAAATTCTGGGTGGGAGGTCCCCGGTTCGAACCATATCTATCATTCGGGTTCGAACCATACCCATCATCCCTCCTCTATTTCCCCTCCCCTTTCCTTTTCTCCCCCTTCCATAAAAATAAATAAATAACAATAATAATTTTTGAAGTAAGTAATAATTATTTTCCTAATTTCGTCTATTAATTTTGAAGTAATTAAAAATACTAACTAGCTAATTTCGTAAACATTTAAGTAATAATTATCTTGAAATAAGTTTTTCTAGCCTCTTCATTTTTCTAACTTCGTTTATTTATTTTGAAGAAATAATTAATAAATTAGTAACTAATTCGAACTATAATAATAGTGAGGGCAAATCTAATTTTTGGAAAAAAAGATAAGGGTAAATAAGGAAATCAAAAGATTTTCCTTGACTCACCCATTTTTATATACTAATTATCATTAGCACGTGTGTTACGCATGAATTTGTAGTGATGTCATAAATTTACTTCTAGTATTGCTTACACTAACATATTTAAATAAATACTCCTTCTGCATTAGATGAAATGTTTATTATGATTAAAATTAAATATATTAAATTAAATAATAAATCCCCACCAAGAAAAGTGAAGTTTTTAGATAATTAATATTTATGCATATTTTACATAATTTATTTATGTCTAAACCCCTCTCCCAATACGCACATAAATTTTCATCTTAACATTTTCATATTTTAAAGAATTTTTAAGCTTTAGAAAAATCTATAAAGGTTTGTAGTAAATTTTTCTAATCATTTGTCTTTAAGTGATAATAAACTGTTGAAATAATTATAAAGTATTACATGTTTTAATTTTTTTTATCTGATGTATTTTTTTAACTGATTAAAAATATTAATTATTGATTATAGTTTTTTCATTTCATAACACCTTAACTCATAGTTATTTTGAAATGAGTTTTGTTAGTCTTTTAATTTTTCTAACTTTATATATTTATTTGAAGTAATTAATTAATAACAACAATAATACTTAGTTTGGACCATAATAGTGAGGCTATATTTGGTTTTAAAAGAAAATATAAGGGTGAATAAGGAAATCAAAAGATTTTCCTTCCTTCATCCTTTTTTATATGCAGTAATAATAACGTGTTCGAAACTGGGTCACGGATACTTTTGTAGCATGTAACTATGTTAGTATGCAAAGACCAAGACCTAGAATGACGAGCGTTTTTATAAATGAAGTCATCATCTCTTGATTATATGATTGAGGCGAAATAGCTCCACTTAGCACACCACTGGGCAACCTTGAATTACAACTCCTTTAGCCGTTGGGCAGGAAGCACACGGACATCCATCAAGCTCATTGCCCCACCAGTTAATGCAGATATTCTGGAGGCCAAGGCAAATATATAAAAGCAAGCACCTTCATAAAGCAATGCCTTGTGAATCAACCAGACAAGAAGAGAAGCAATGCACAGCCAAGAAAGAACTAGTTCATTGGTTTATAAACTCCATTTCCAAAAGTACGCCGGGGGCCTATTAGATCCCACATGATAGAAGCATCATAAAACATCCGGTCAGCAGGGCATGTCTATATAGTATTAGAGGATGTCATCTCACACATATCCGGGATTGTCTCCATTAACCGCCATGCAATGCTCAGGTACACCAAACTAGCAATGATACTCCCAACTAACCAAACGAGGATCAGCAATCATATAAGTAACCATAAATGTTTGGTTCCAGTAACATAATTGAGGGGGTTCAATGAGTATTGTTTTTGATGGAATTTTCATGTAGTGACCAAACTTCAAGCCTTGGAGATAAGTAACATCTTGAGTCATGCTTGCATACCCATTACGTACTCGAGGATCATGATCAAGTATGGTGATCTGTCATTTGAAACAAGTATTTAGGATACATCCAATAATAAATAAATTAATCTAGGAGAAATGATTAAGGAGGTGATGTTTAGAAACCCAGAGTTGTGGGTAGCAGTTATTATCCTAATGGGAAGAGTAAAGAAAATAGCAACTGCACATGCTAGTACGAAGATCCACCATGGCATTTGAAGTATATCCTTGTAATAATATTCACATGAAAAAACAACAAATCCAATATTTGTTACAAGAA
This sequence comes from Nyctanthes arbor-tristis, assembly GCA_963692815.1. Taxonomy (NCBI): domain Eukaryota; kingdom Viridiplantae; phylum Streptophyta; class Magnoliopsida; order Lamiales; family Oleaceae; genus Nyctanthes; species Nyctanthes arbor-tristis. The sequence continues at coordinate 104,325 of CAVNYN010219890.1, forward strand.
TGCACCAAAACCACCAATCAGGAACTGTATTTGCTAATCAATTTTGTGTACACATCCTTTTTTCCTGTTGAAAACTGGATTTACTTTGCTCGCATAATTCTCTGGATTTTTTGGCCTCACCAATAAATACCATTTATATTGCTATTAATTAATCAATGTCACACACAAAGCACTACTTAGTATTGAAGGCAATTTGAGATTTGAGTGATATATAAATGCAAAAATCAATACCTTCCGTGGAAAAGAAGCACATGCACAATAGTAGCAGAAAATGCTGCAAAACAAACCCCATACTTCATTGCGAAAAATATACTAAGATGTACAAGTCCTTCTCACTTATGGCCAGCAGTGTCAAGGTGAAAATTAGAAACGATTATACTTGAAATATTGTAATTCTTGCCAGAATATGTGAAAAGACCAGTGGAATATATAGGAAAAGTTTTGGCTTTATAGACGTCTAGCCAATGGTATAGGGAAATTAAAACTTACATGAAAAGAATCGATCCAGCATTGGCAGTTGCAAACCATGGGCTTCCCAGTGGACTTCGGAGGTAAGATGAGATAGCGGACTATTCAAGCCCAAAAGCCTCGGACCCTAAGCTGTACACACGTGAGCCAAGTTGTTTGGCTACAGTTGAATTGGGGAATATCTAACAGATCCATGAAAGGGATATCAGCATTTCAAAGAGATAGCCAGCAAAGACATAGTAAACAAAGCTGCAGACAAAGGCAATTATAAAGAACTGAAAACGCGTCAATCCTTCCCTTAGTCGCTTTTCTTTTTCGTGCAAAGCCATGCAAAGATATCCAATTTATTTGGCCTGTTAATGTGCAAGAAGAATAGATGTATACACTAGGTAGTTAATATGTACTGAATGAGCTTGCCTGAACAGTGAAACTTGGACCGAATTATCTGGCCATCGCATAGCTACTGGCTTCACAAGATACCTTTCTCAATATACCAGCCAAACCAAACCCCAGTGCCGGCTTTTAGAAAATTCCAACATTTTAAATGCGTAGAAGATATAAAAGTAGTATTCTTCAAATGCGAGTTCCTCTACCACTCTGGCAGTACGTAAAGGAGATTTTATTTATTAATAATATTTTTTTTTTTTTTGAGTTTCTAACTGAATAACCATATTGTTTAATTTCATATTATATATTAATTTACAGAGAAAAGTGGTGCATGTACTTGGTTTCATTGCTTGCATTCAGTAAAGCTGCCAGAACAGGAAAGATAAATGTATTGTGCAGTGGAGATAGTTAAATTTGATCCTTGAAATGCTAGTACTAGTACTTGATCCAAAATTCACCTAACCTTTGAAACCTGCCAAGTACCAACTCACCTAAAAATGGGGTGGTTATCCCGTAAGTTTGACAAAGTAAGTAAAAAATTAATTAGACCAATATTTTAATGAAACTGATCTTCTAACTAATTGTTTAGCACATGAGCCAGTGATCTTCACCAATATTTTAACAAAAATGATCTTCTAACTAATTGATCAGACCAATATTTTGACTAAGTATTAAATTAAGCTGTTAGTGAAGTTGTAAGTTGACAGCTCAGAAATAGCTACACTGGTAGTTTTAACAAGGTTATTAACGGAAACATTTTTGGTTAGTTGTTAACTTTAACAACAATTTTAGTATTGTGTTAGAATTTAATACTTTTGGAAAATTCATTTTTATTTATTTAACAAATTTTGACCAATAACTTTTAACAAGAATGAGGCCCACTTGGACTTAAATGGATTTTTGTAATTTTGTTTAACACATCCAATGTGACACTTCAGTAGTTGTTAAATTTAACTTTCATACGTATCATTTAACAACTTGTTAAAATGCACTTTTTGCTTATATGGATAGCTAAATTTAACAACATTACGAGCATCCACAATGAAGATGTTAAATTTAGTTTGCCCCATAAATAAAAAAATTAGACTTTAAATGATTGTTAAATGACACGTCAGCATTGTAAATCTAGCTATCAATTATTGATGCATTGGTGGTGTTAAAATGAAGAGTTAAATTTACTTACAAACAAAAGATCGGAAGAGCACACGTCAATTTTTATATTTTATTTTCCCAAAGTTCAACAACAGTAACTACAAAAAGTTAATGAAAGAATGCCTCATTTGATTGTCAAAATAGTTGTTAACTTTAATAAAAATGAATTTTCCAAAAGTATTAAATTCTAACACAATAC
>CAVNYN010219892.1:0-46280 GCA_963692815.1 Nyctanthes arbor-tristis
TCTTATCTTAACTAATGCATACTTATAGTAAACTATATTTTTATAGGTTAAGGTATCGCAGGATGCACAGATGACACAACTATTTGGCACCCTTGGCAAGGATATCCAAGAACTCAAGTTGCAAGCATTTGTAGGCGGTCGAGTTCAACGTTATGGAGATTCATGCCTACTGAGTAATGAGAGGAACAAAAAATTATTTGAGTTAGCATTTTTAGGGAGATTTTGATGTTAGGAACATGATATGATGTTACTACTTGTTATCTAAGATTGAGATGATATTCTTTTTTTACTCATTGTAAAGTTTAATTGCATACTCTTTGAGATGGCATGTAATCATGTTTAATATTGATATTATTATCGTTGTTTCAGTTTTTATTGAATTAGAAATACTTTTTTCCTATTGAAACATGAATAATAATAATAATAATAATAATATAGGTGTCAATTTTATTATTTAATTAATTAAATTTGAATGTATTAGGGGCTTAAAAACGAGTCACTATAATTTATATTTATGAATTATTTAATTAACTATGAAAGTACTCATAAGTGCCTCTATTGTTTAATTGGAGGCATTAATTTAGTGCCCTATTGTTTTCAATTTAATTGAGGCATTTAATTAAGCGACTCTAATGGAATTTTATCCTACACGACATTTATGTTTTTAGGGGCTTTTTTAGTGTCCAATCTACCCCTATTTATTATTAGAGGCACCATTTATAGAGACATTAACTAATTTGCCTCTCCTTCTCTTAGAGGCGTTTTTACTTTGTTTTTTGCCCCTAGTTACATTATTTGAGGCACTTCTAAATGTCTCTAATACTCCTAAAGTTAGTAGTGGGACTAGAATTCGTGTGTGGCAAGACCCATGGCTCAGGGAAGATGATAGTTTTTTCTTGGACACACTGATCGATAGACAATGAGCGGTTTATTCCTGGTTGCCGTGAATGGGATGCGACATAGAATTGTTTCAATCTTTGTTTTCTGCTAGGAACGCTGTGCTGCCATCCAGAAAATTCCTCTTTCGACACATGGTGCAGTGAAGATATATAGAATCATTTGGCATTATAGCAAGGATGGAAAATAGAGCGTGAACTCTGGGTATCGGCTCTGTAGTGGAACTGAAAATTAATGATTATATTACCCCAAGTGATTGGAGTAAATTTTGGAAGTCAAGGATATCACCTAGCTAAGGTAAAATCAATGGCTGTGCGAAATTGTTTGCTGCATAGAGGGCTTCAAATCTCACCGGTCATGTATCTTATATAATGCAATAATGGTGGGGAGGACGAATGCCATTTTATCACTCAATGTTCTTTTGTTGATGCTTGCTGGCGCATAATAATTAATAAAATCAGTGTTCCTGTTGCTTTTAAGGAGGATACTTCAAGGTTACTTTTTGGTGAAGGAATTAAGCCGATGCATGGGGTTTAATTTGCGGGAAGCTATATATTAATTATGAGTGGTCTCGCTCGTTTTTCCGCAGGTTATTTTTGAGGTTGATGCGAAGCAGGTCGTAGACTCTGTTAATAGCAGGAAAGGGGATATATATCTTATTATGGTTACATTTTTTCTGGGGCTGTGGGGTGCGTGGGTACAACAAAACACTGGGTTTTAATTTTGGTGTGGGGTCCAGTCCAAGTAAAATTGAGGAAATGTGTTGGCTGATGTGTGGGATACTTGGTTCTTTAAAGAAACCACCTGGGTTTCATAGAAAAATTGAAGAAGTTTCTCCAACATAGCAATACATATTCCATTAGTTTTGCCAAAAGACTAGTAGCTAATATTTCGGCACATGCATGAGCTAGCTCGTTTATCCACTAATTTCCCATCCCCTTTTATTTGGAATGACCTTGTGCCCCTCTATTATAATGACTTGCATAACATGAATAAAGGATCGATAATCTTTTTTGCCCAAAAAAAAACTTATGAATATATAATGTGTTAACGAAATACAATTTGCTCAAATGAATGTCACCTTTTTCGATTCACCAAGACTATATTTGCTACCACTGTTTCCCCGTTTCTAAATCTAAATATCCGGCCAATAGTCAACTCTGCTTGCAACCGAAAATGCTTATAGGCTTTGATGAGGGGTTCTCAGTTTGAAAATTGAATTTAGGGTTTTCATTTTTGACGGTGAACCTTGAATTTTGAATTGAAAAGATAAATTTTAGAGTTGAATACGAGGAATTGACTGTAATTTTGAAGACCGAAATCTTGACAAGTAAAAAATTTTATAGGATTATAAGTTGTCGCTAGCTAGCTGAAAAAACTAAAACAAAGACCGCCAAACTTGCCTATCGTTTTAACTTGGTATCAAATCAAGTTTTTTTTTCTTTTGTTGACGGTATCATATCGAGTTAAACAGTCTTTGTTAATTAATTTGCTATTATTAATTTTTTATTTATCCACGAATTGCCATGAGCTGCTTGTTCAGCTAGATTTTTGCCTTTCTTTGCCTAACATTCAAATGAAGGCAAGAGGTCAAAGTTTTTTCTTTTTAAACTCTAATTAATCTTATGAAGCCTATGCACCCACAACGACAAATTAGAATAGTAGCCAGATTCTTGTTAATTGTCGTCTTAGAATGCGGGTCAATATTACTAATGAAAATAAACTTCTCACTTTTAATATAACAATTACTCCGTTCGTTCTTGATATATAGTTTTGATGAAAATTTTCTAGTACTAAATGATGTTATTTCATGGCGCCACCCGTCATCATCAATTAAAAATAACTAGTTGTATCCCATTTGTGGGTTTTAGCTATCGAGCCCATTATTCGTACATCTATGTCAGTGGACAGCGCTATAAAAATGCCATCCGTTGGCGGGGTTGGAGACAAGAGGGTGCCCAAACTATGCTTTGGCACACCCCTATTTTGGCCCAAATGCATTTTTTGGCCCTATAAATATTTGCAGAAAAAATTTAATATACAAATTTGTTTTAATCTATATTTTGAGCACATTCCAATATCAACAGCTAGCTCTGCGTCTATCAGTTGGTGCTAAAAGGCTAAAACTGAATTGTTATATCAAAGAATTCTAGTAAAATATGATTGGGGTGACGTCCGTTTGTATCAAGGAATTTTCTCTGAATCCTTTTTACGTCATCCAATTCATTCGGGGATTTAATTAATTAGGTAAAAGTCGTGATTAATTATTTCTGAACGAATGATTTGAATTTTCTAAATACTATCAATTTTCCTTCACAAATAAACCCAATTGTTAACTAAAACCATCAAATAAACAACATGAAAGATATCGGTATGTGCAAGCTGTTCTAGTGCTACAATTTCTTTTGAAGAAAAATGATTGAAATAGAAACAATAATAATATTCTTTTCAAATTCAGAAAGCCATCCATACTGACTGTACGTTTAGAAAAAGAAAAACAAATGGTTCCGGTGCTCGACAAACGGCAGGATATCTATATGTACTATATATATGTATATGGTACTATATATATATATATATGTTTCTTGGTCAATATCTCAAGCCACCAATATTGAAGTACTGATGAAATGTCTAGCTAGGATGAATATTTTCCAATACTATTTATTTTTTTAATAATATTATTGTTTAGTTTAACCGAGGTTTTAAAAAACGTGTTAAGGATGACAAATGTTAGCGTGAAATTTCATCTTTTATTTTATTGTATTTTCACTTTTTGGTCAAATTAACCTTGTATAATTAAGCATGACTAAAAGTAAAGCCAAAGTCTAAAAAAGAATTAATTCTATGAGGCAAACTCAAATTTAACTTTTTAACGAAGTTTTAATGAAGTGTAGGCAAGTACTTTTTATGAACAAAAATGAACACTAAATCTAGACAGATTATTAAGATGGTGCTTTATTTTTTCTTTTCTTAAAAAAAAAAAATCAGATCTAGCTCATAATTGCTACTTGAGTTTGATTCCCTTTTATGTGGGAGGTTTTTTTACATATTATTTTAGTTTGTAGTCTCATGTATGGATGTTAGTATTGCTAATGTATTTGCACTATGTTTCAATATATAAGATATATATCTATGTGTATTTGTGCTGCTATAATATTTATAATTGTATTAAAAAAATATAGAATAATTCTTGTCAAAAAAGACAACCGTGCGCTTGGATTTTGCTTGTTTGTTTTTATTTATTTATTTTTTTTACTACTACTACAATTATTATTAATAAACCTTTGACGAACACGGGATCTAGCACGCTATATTGCCATTTTTTGAATTATTATTATTTCTTTATATCATATAAAGACTACTGCTTAGATTTTCATTATTCTTTTCGTCGAATCATGAACGAGGTTTCCCTCATGTAATTCTATATGCAAGTTGGTGAGTAAGTATTTTCGAATACTCCGAGGATTGTTTGAGGATGTGATAGTCCAGTTTTTCTTTTTCATCAATCCCAAAATATAGTTTAGTTTCCTTTTTAAAAAATCGTTGAAATATTAGTTCTCTTATATACTCTCATTTAATGTGCAAAGTTTTAAAAAAAATAGAATTATTAAAGTGAGATAATTAATAAATGAAATCGTATCATAGGGAAATAATGTTAAATTTACTTTTTCAATATTATACTATTAAATAAATTTGTCTTAGTCTATGTGAGAAAAGGAATAGAACCACCTTTTTGAAACGAAGGTAGTATAACTTATCACACAAACATGATAATTAATTTCACTTGTGCCGTGGCACTATTTAATGCATCCTAGTAGTTGTTTTTTTTTTTAAATACTACAGGAGGACTGTAAAGGAGAGGAATTGAACCAGTGGAAACACATTCTGATACTATTAGACCACATTGCTCTTGGCTAATGCATTATGCATCCCAATTGTTAAGCTCTTTCACAACAAAAAATTCTTCAAGAATCGAGGCTGATAAGATTGCTCCTATAACATCACAACCAACGTATGAACCCCCAATTGGAACGAATAGATTATAACTATGTCACTTAAGAAAATGAAGACAGGAGAATTTAGGCAGAGATCAGATTCACCAAGAAACCGAATTGCCGGGAACTTAACTTCAATGGTTCACAAAGGGAAGAACCAATTAATGTCTATTTTTTACGGTAGAAAACGGCATTTTCTTCCAACTTCATCCAAGTGAAAATCAACTGAAGAGTAAAGACGTGTTTGGATAGGAATATATATGTTGATCGTATCTAAAATACATCTAGTTCAAGACGAGTTTATTAATCAATATTCACCTGCTCCCTTCTTGTGTTTTGGTAGACCAATTGATCAAGACTTCTATAATAGTTAATTTTTCAATATTTAGACTTTCGCCGATAAAGTTAAAATGAGTCAAAGATAGATCATTATTTTAGAGACAATTCTTTGAGGTATTAGATACTACTTGAAGTAGCTAAGACCCATTTGGCTATTTCTTCATAAATATATTAATTAATAAATAAATAATAATATAATTATTTATTTGTCTTTATATGTAAATTAATGTTATATTATTCATGGTTCATGCATTTCTCGTCACTCAGCTTCGCAATTATCGCTTAATAAAATGCCATCAAATTCCTTTCCGCATAAGCGATCTAAACTAGTAAAAAAGAGTAATTTAAAAAATTAATTAATTTTAGGCGCCAATTTATACTGGTTAGTTCTTGCAGTCAACAATGGCCAGCCGCCAAAAAAGACATTAATCCTGTTCCTCTCATCTTCTCCGCTATAAATACCTCCCTACTTGTTTCCCAATGAATTCACAGTTACAACAGAAACTCTTCTTCTTCTTCTTCTTCTTCTTCTTAGACCAACCAGAAGAGAACGAATTATAATGGCAGCAGCTCTTGTCCAAAACGCTATGGAGAGTACTAAAAAGGAGATTGTTCGTCCAGTGGCCAACTTTTCTCCCAGTTTGTGGGGCGAACAATTCATTAATTTTACTTTTGATGCCGAGGTATTATCATGTGTCTGGATATGCATGCAAATCCATAATTTTATTTTTTTCTTGATTTTGAATATATAGTAAAATTTGGACGGATGTTATTCAGAAATTAAGAATACATCCCATTTCTTCTGTTTTTCCATGTTTGCCTGTTAAATTTTGAATAGTATATTGACCTTGTGCGCATATGTTACAGTTGGCAGAAAAATATGCTGAGGAGATTGAAGGGTTTAAGAGCCAAGTGAGAAATATGCTAACAGATCCCGGAAAAGACATTGTTGAGACGGTGAATTTGATTGAGACGCTTGAGCGCTTGGGCGTTTCATATCATTTCGCAAATGCAATCGAACAACTTCTAGAGCGCTTCTTTAATCTCAACACAAATTATGCTGATGAAGCATATGATTTGTACACGGTGGCACTTCATTTCCGTATATTCAGGCAACATGGCTACAATATATCAAGTGATGTCTTTAAGAGATTCATAGACGAGAATGGAAAATTCAAAGATTCTATTAAGAGTGACGCAAGAGGGTTGCTGAGCTTATATGAAGCTGCATATTTAAGAGTCCATGGAGAAGATATATTGGAAGAAGCACTTGCGTTCACAACACAGAATCTGAAAACCCTGGAACCACATTTGGGCTCGACCACCCTCGCAAAACAAGTAGCTCATGCACTGGTGCAGTGCATCCATTTCGGAAACCCAAGAATTGAGGCACACAAGTTCATCTCCATCTATGAAGAAGACGAGTCCAAGAATGAAATGCTGCTGAGGTTTGCCAAATTAGACTACAATGCACTGCAAATGTTGCATAAGAAGGAACTCAATGAAGTCTCAAGGTAAATGCATGGCTATATAAATATAGAGATAGAGAGAGGGGGGTTGTGTATTAATTAAGAATGTTCATTGCTGATACATGAAATTAAAATTGCAGATGGTGGAAGGAGTTGGACCTTATTTCCAAGCTTCCTTATGCTCGAGATAGAGTAGTTGAATGCTTTTTTTGGGCGATGGGAGTTTACCATGAACCTCAATATTCAGTTGGTAGAGTTATGCTCACCAAGACCATTGCAATGACATCAATAATAGATGACACGTACGACGCGTATGGTGTGGTCGAAGAACTTGAAATTTTCACAGAAGCCATTCAAAGGTACATATAATTTCATCTTTTCATTTTTCAAATGTATATTTGATAGTGTTTAGTTTCTTTAAGTAATCATCAATTTTGTAAGGATGAACATTGTAATGAATATAAGTTTTGTATTTTAGGTGGGATATTAGTGAGATTGATCGGCTACCCGAATATATCAAACCGTTCTACAGTGATCTTTTACAAATGTATGAGCAATTTGATGAAGAACTATCTAAAGATGGAAGATCTTACGCGGTGTATTATGCAAAAGAGGCGGTAAGTATATATATAATTTTGTGATCATTTTCCTACTATTTTGGTTTTTTGCTCATTAGTTTTTGTTATTTCTACTTTAACTTACTCAAATACCCATAAACTTTTATGCAGTTGAAAGAGCTTGTGAGGACATATTATGTGGAAGCCAAGTGGTTCATCGAAGGATACTTGCCACCATTTTCTGAGTACTTGAGTAATGCCTTGATAACATGCACATATGTTTATCATACCACTACATCTTTGTTAGGCATCAAGTCTGTCACCAAGGAAGACTTTGAGTGGCTAAGCAAAAAACCTAAAATGCTCGTTGCAAGCCTTGTTATATGTCGACTCGTCGATGATATTGCAACTTATGAGGTACGATTAAGCACTCAATGTTGGTTATTGTTTGTTAGCAACTTTATATTTCTCTCATCTAAGAGCTTTCCTTCACCTCCTAACTTTTGGTCTTACATAATGAAGGTTGAGAAAGAAAGAGGCCAAATTGCGACCGGGATTGAATCATACATGAAGGAAAATGGTGTGACTAAAGAAGTGGCTGTCGATAAGCTTTTTGAAATGGTAGCAGATGCGTGGAAAGATATCAACCAAGAGTGTCTACGACCAAGTTCGTCTCCTAGAGAACTTTTGATGCGAATTTTGAATCTTGAACGTATCATAGATGTTACATATAAAGGCAATGAAGATGGATACACTCAACCACATAAGGTGCTGAAGCCCCACATCATTAATCTGTTTATTGATCCTGTCAAATTCTAAGTATTTGTTAGCCAACATTTCAAATATAATATATATATATATATATCGTCATGTATTAAAAAAAGCTTTTAGAAAGCTTTATCATGTTGTCATCAATTATTTTCGTTCACATATGTTTTATTAATTCTTAAGTTACTTTATATTTCTTTCGAGAGTTATTTATGATTTTATGTAAATGACATGATATTTATTAATGTCAAACACAACAGCGGCAATATATATTTTTTTTTTTGGAAGGATAACGATAATGTTAGCTCGATTGAAACTTTATTTAAATATGGTGTTAGGTATTCTGTGATACCCCATAAACTTAAGTTAGTGGCAATTAATCTTGACCCAATGACTTGTATTAAATATTAATATCCATATATATATATATATATATATATTGGTAAAGCAGGTAAAGTATATTGCCAAAGATAGAACCAATTGGCCGTCGAAAAGAAGGGTGCCCAAGTGAGGGTGATTTGGGGTTTGGTGTTTGGATTTCAATTTTTTTTTTAATTTTTTTTTTTAATGTCACAAGGGACGGAAGTGAAGCTAATAAAACATTTTTACCAACTCTCTACGAACTCAAGGAAACTATGGTTCGTACTTGTGTATTTATTTTGCTATCAATTAAAACTGTAAGCTTCATAGTTTTAATTTCTTCTTCTTAATCTGCCACGTCTTCCTCAATGTACATGCATGAACTCTTTCCAAGCAAGCTAGCGCTACTTCAATCTTAATTTTCCACTGCACAAATTTGAAAAGCTGCAATTGTATGATCCTACAGAAAATAGAATGACATTTCAACTTATATAACTAATTAAACTTCTTATGCGTCGGACAATTACTTAATGAGCAGATTATTCGGGATTATATTTACGATTATCAGCAATTGTCACGTCTTCTTGTATACGAAAACAACTAGTTGGTCTTGATCCGTCAGTTAAAAACCAAATCCCCCCTCTTATACCAGAATAATTTACCGGGGTATCAACTGCTATAAATATACTCGAGGTTACTCGAGGTTCATATATTCTCAGACTGATAATTATCACGTACGGCAGAGTGATCACAAGCGATAAAACCCTAAGCCTTGCCAGTTGCCACTCTCTTTCAAGTTACGCCAGCCACTGGCCACTGCCGGTAGAAGTTAGGAGAAAAAAGTCACTGTAATCAATTATATATAGGGTTGTTACAAGCGGGGTTATTGATTAATTTTGTAAATCTCACACATACGGTCACCCTACAAGCATCCAAAGAAGAAACAAAAGTTTTAACGTACCAACGTCGGTGCATATTACAGAGTGTGCATAATGTAAAAAATACAAGAAATCACAATTAGTTTCATGAAACCTGTAATGGTTTTTTTTTACTGTTCACACTCTGTAACTGAACAGTAAGTACTGTAGAAAAACTGAAAGAAGAAAGCTATCTGCCTACATATTTTACTGCAAACTTTTCTTTGTAAAAGTTTACCAAATTGGTCGAATCCTCTACGTAGTTGAACCAAGCCACAAAATTCTAACTGTGACATTTGTCATTATTAGTCTCAAGCCACCAAAATCGAAAAAGACAAAAAATTTGCATTTTTTTATTCTTTTTGTTGAATTATTATATATGAAGAGGTTTCCTCTCCAGGGTGTGCAAATTCTCTATGTGTTAGTTGATGAGTAAAATAATCTAATTTTAAGGAATGTTATTTTTGACCCATTTCATAGCAAATAATAGAATTTTCGATACATACGTAGACTAATCAAACTCTCTTAATCATAGATGAACTTTTAAAAGAAAAAAAAACACTTCTCTCATCAGTCGGTTAGAGTCTAGTTCACATATATATTTACCATCGACGTCTAAATAGACATTCTAGTCACAGCCAATCTCTAAAACACACATACACACATATAATTTCTCTCAAAAACATAATAATCATGTTAAATTAATTTCATGGGGCATAAGACAATTCCGAGTCAGAACCAAAAGAGCAAAACAATGTTGACCAATAGAATTAATGCCATTTTGTTCTTTTCCATAGATTATTATTATTATTATTAAAATATTTTTTTTCAGACGCCAGTTTATACTTCTTGCAGTCAAAAATGGGCACAGACGCCAAAGAAAATACTATGCCATTCCTCTCATCTTCCTGCTATAAATACTTTACTTATTTGTCACTGAATCACAGCCTAAGTTTGATCTGTACAAAAGAAACTCATCTTCTGCCATCACAACTGTAGTTTGTGATCATCTCTTGATTTAATTATCTTCTAAATTCTTCTTCTTTCTACCACCATCAATATATAGTATTTACTAGAAGAGATCAAATAATGGCTGCAGCACTCGTCCAAAACATTCCCGACTTTAAGAAGGAGATTGTTCGACCAGTGGCGAACTTCTCTCCCAGTTTATGGGGTAATCAGTTTATCAATTTTACCTTTGATGCTGAGGTACGTGTTAAATTTTAATTCACTAGCTCGCTTCCATTTCAAATTTTTAAAATTATTTAGAGTCATATGTGCTGACTGTAATATATATGTTGCCCTTGTACAATAAATACAGTTAGCAGAAAAATATGCTGAGGAGATTGAAGGGTTTAGGAGCCAAGTGAGAGACATGCTAACAACTCCCGGAAAAGACATGGTTGAGACGGTGAATTTGATTCCGATCTTGAGCGCTTGGGCGTTTCATATCACTTTGCAGATGAGATTGAACAACTACTAGAGCGCTTCTTTAATCTCAACACAAACTATGATGATGAAGCTTATGATTTGTACACGGTGGCACTTCATTTTCGTATATTCAGGCAACATGGCTACAATATATCAAGTGATGTCTTTACGAGATTTGTAGAGGAGAAAGGAAAGTTCAAAGATTCTATCAAGGGTGATGCAAGAGGCTTGCTCAGCTTATATGAAGCTGCATATTTAAGAGTCCATGGAGAAGATGTATTGGAAAAGGCCCTTGCATTCACAACAGAGAATCTGAAATCCCTGGAACCACATTTGGGCTCGACCACCCTCACTAAACAAGTAGCTCATGCCCTTGTCCAAGGTGTCCATTTCGGAAACCCAAGAATTGAGGCACACAAGTTCATCTCCATCTACGAAGAAGACGAGTCCAAGAATGAAATGCTGCTGAGATTTGCCAAATTAGACTATAATCATTGCAAATGTTGCATAAGAAGGAACTCAATGAAGTCTCAAGGTAAATATACATCTTCTTCACAAATAGTGCACAAAATATAGGAATTAATGAATAAGTCTAATAATCATCATTTGTTAAATGTCTTGCAGATGGTGGAAGGAGTTGGATCTTATTTCCAAGCTTCCTTATGCTCGAGATAGAGTAGTTGAATGCTTTTTCTGGGCGATGGGAGTCTATCATGAACCCCAATATTCAGTTGCTAGAGTTATCCTCACCAAAACTATTGCCATGACATCAATAATAGATGACACATACGATGCTTATGGTGTGGTCGAAGAACTTGAAATTTTCACAGAAGCCATTCAAAGGTACATATATATAATTTCTTCTTTTCATTTTTCGAATATATCTTTGATAGTTGCAGCCAACATGTTTAGTTTCTAAAAGTAATCGTCAATCTTGTAAGGATGATCATTGTAATAACTCTAAGTTTTGTATTTTAGGTGGGATATTAGTGAGATTGATCGGCTACCAGAATATATCAAACCGTTCTACAATGCTCTTTTACAAATGTATGAGCAGTTTGATGAAGAACTATCTAAAGATGGAAGATCTTACGCGGTGTATTATGCAAAAGAAGCCGTAAGTATATATATAATTTTGTGATCATTTTCCTACTATTTTGGTTTGTTCCCTTTCGATTGCTTCATTAGTTTTTGTTATTTCTATTTTAACTTGCTTAAATACCCATAAACTTTCATGTAGTTGAAAGAGCTTGTACGGACATATTATGTGGAAGCCAAATGGTTCATTGAAGGATACTTGCCTCCATTTTCTGAGTACTTAAGCAATGCCTTGATAACGTGCACATACGTTTATCATACAACTACATCTTTGCTGGGCATCAAGTCTGTCACTGAGGAAGACTTTGAGTGGCTAAGCAAAAAACCTAAAATGCTCATTGCAAGCCTTGTTATATGTCGACTCGTCGATGATATTGCAACTTATGAGGTACAATTAAGCACTCAAAGTTTGTTGTTGTTTGTTATAAGGAAAAGGTAGAATTATAGCTACTTTATGATCTCTTATTTAAGAGTTCTCCTTCCCTCTTAACTTTTGGTCTTATATATTGAAGGTTGAGAAGGAAAGAGGCCAAATTGCTACTGGTATTGAATCATACATGAAGGAAAATGGTGTAACTAAAGAAGTGGCAGTCGATAAGCTTTTTGAAATGGTTGCAGATGCGTGGAAAGATATCAACCAAGAGTGTCTCCGACCAAGTTCCTCTCCTAGAGAACTTTTGATGCGAATTTTGAATCTTGAACGTATCATAGATGTTACATATAAAGGCAATGAAGATGGATACACTCAACCTCATAAAGTTCTGAAGCCCCACATTATTGATTTGTTTATTAATCCCCTCAAGTTCTAAGTAATATCTGTTAGCTGAAATTTCAATATTTATGTATCGTCATGGATGAAGAAAAGATTTAAATAAGCTTTATTATTTTGTTGTCATCAATTATTTTCCTTCACATATGTTTTATTCTTAATTAAGTTACTTTATATTTTTCTGGAGAGTTATTTATGATTTTATGTAAATGACATGATATTCATTAATGTCAAAGCCAACAACGACAATGTTAGGTTTATTTTATTTTATTTTTTATTTTTTTGAAGCGCGATGACTATGTCAGCTTGAAAGTTAGTAAATGTGTTGTTAGGTATTTTGTGATACTAATAAATTTGCGACAGTGACGATTAATCTTGACTAGTGACTCGTATAATTATGTATATTGATTGATATCCATAAGTTAAAGCTAGTGATCATTGGATATATTGCCAAATTAATATACAATAAATTGGCCGTCGAGAATAAAGGACCAAGAGTGTAATGTTTGACTGTGTGAAATTGAAGGGTGATTTGGAGGTTTGTGTTTGGATTTGAATTTTTCTTTTCTTTTCTTTTCTTTTTCTTTTTCTTTTTCTTTATGTTTTATTTGACCAGAAGCAAATATGTACACGGCACACACGGGAGGGAGACATTAGACCAAAACCTCCGAAAAGCAAATGAAGCTAATAAAACATTTTAACATTTTTACCCAACTCTCTACGAACTCAAAAAAACTTAGCTTAGTCTATTGCTTCCCTAACACAATCATCTATCTATGATAATAAATAAAAAAAATTTAGGCTAATCAATTCTCACTCTAAACTTGTGTATTTTGCTATCAAAATTGTAAGCTTACACTTCCCTTTTTAATTTCTTCTTCTTAATCGGCCACGTCCTCCTCAATGCATGTACATGAACTCTTTCCAAGATATTTAGTGCTACCTCTTAATTTTCCACAGCACAAAATTGAAAAGCTGCAACTAATTAGCCCAATTATTCCTCGAGCCTGATCATAAACAGAATTTAACCCAAAATCCACTAATTGTTTCCTATAGAATACACACACTCAATCATCATCTTTCTTAGTAATTTCTTTTTTTTCTTTTTTTCTTTCACCGTCTTTCCCCTATCCTCCCAACCTTGGTTCAAAAAAAAAAAAATGGAAGGGGAAAAAGCTAGGGAAACAATAGGGTTATTAATTAATTTTGTAAATCTCACGCAAAGAAGAAAGCTATCGGCCTAATGTTTTACTGCCAACTTTTCTTAATTTGTAATAAGTTTAAAGTTCACAAGTTTGTCGAATCTTGTACTTGAATTTGAACCAACTCAAACAAAATTCGATTAACTAGTGTTAACCCCGTGCGATGCATGGGCGTAGACATCTAACAAAATAAAATATATTGAGGTAAGGTAATATAACATCATTGAGAAGAAAGAAATAATAGTAGCAATAATAATTAATTAAAAATCAGTGATTAACTATTTTTCCAGTTAATTATTTTTTTAGTATGTTATATTTATATTGATTTTATATTTTACATTACATAAACTTATACATTAACAATGTTAGTAAGTGAATTATAGTCGTTTATAGATATAAGTCACTCTTTTAATGTTAAAAAAAAATGAAATATATCCATATTCATACAAATTTTAGAATATTCTAATTATTATTATTTATTATTATCATCATCAGATACCTCATGGATGATATGCATATGCTACAAACATGGGTGGACCTAAATTAAAGAAAATAGTGGGCGATTAAAAATTAGACTATACATGTCACCTGATAATATACTTTTAAAAATAACATTGAAGGAAATAGCTAATTACAAGTAAGCAAATGAAAATTTAGTATTGTTGCATGAATATTTATTTAGAATCATGCATGTCGTTATCAGTTCATTTGTGATTTGTATGGGTGATAACTTATCATTGTGTGGGTATATATATATATATAAATACACGTTGTAATTATGTGTATTGTGTATGTGGTGTGGCTTTTAGCTTTTTCGTTAAACTGATATAACGTCTTAAGTGGCAGTAGTTCAATAATTTATGTTTATACACGATTAGGTGATAAAAATTCATAATCTAGTAGATAGCTATAAATCAACTTATGAAAAATATTTAAAATAAATTAAACGACGCAAAATTAAAATTTGTCTAACAAACATTTGCAAATTAGCCAATAGATGCATGTAAATTAACAAATGAATTTTTTTAATTACTCTAAAAAACCAGTAAATTGAAATATATCTAATGAGTTTGCATATATGAGTCCCTTTCAATCACATTTTGGAAGTTTTGTTGAAAAACTTCCCTCGTATGTAGCATACATGGATGCATGTCATGTGGATTTAAAATAGACACGGTTTAAGTTAGAAACACACGTGACATGCATACATGGGGTGGGAAGTATTTCTAACAAAACTTTCGGGAAGTGTTTGAAAACTTTCCTTGCACATATATAAACATATATATATTATATAATGAGCATATGCAAGATCAAAAAGAAATTATTTGATGGTAAATAAAGAAGTTAATCCCCATAAACATTAAAGAAAACAATCTATTAAATGGAAATATAATTAGACAGCATAACTCATATACATTATAGGAAACAATCTAATAAATGGAAATGTCATGAAACAGCCAAACAAATATTGGAAAGTAAAATCATTGCATAACAATACATGAAATAAGCCAAGACCTATGTAGTCTAATGGCATCTTAGCTAGTAACAAAACCTTTGATCAAGGGTTCAATTCCCCTCCACTATAATTCCTTTATAATGTCAAAAAAACAACACATGAAATAAAAAAAAAACTACTTAGTGTTCACGAATGATTAAGATCACTATCAAATTTAAAACAGATCTTACTCTAAATTGAAGTAGATGATAACTAGTAGGTTTGATCTTTTCCAATTTCAATTTAATTTCTTCCCAAGGACAATCGAAGAGGACTTTATAGTTGATCGTTCATCAGAAACATAGTTAATATTAGTTACATCATGTTCTTGCTCAACATATGCTCTCTTCTTGAGAGTCTTTTGTTAGAGTCATTTCTTCATTTTCACTTGTAAAATCATTTACTTACAAAAAATAGGAAAAATACAATTTGAGCATCTAATTTGCCACAGACTGGCATCTTAAAAATCAAATTTGATCTTGTATGGTTGTGATATCTGAAAAGCATAGGCTCAAATGTTTCAAAAGACACATTTTTGTTGCTAAAATTATGAAATCTGCGAAAACGCAAACTGCAAAATGCGTCCATTAAAATAGTGCTAAATATGCATAAATAAATATTTATATTTAAAAGATGATTATGCTAATATGTAACAGTTTTCAATTAGTGATCAGTATTTGAAACAGTATTGTGATTTGATAAATTTAATTGTGAAAATAAATTTAATTGGATCAGCAGTCTAACAAACGAATAAAAGAGCACAGGTAGTTACCAGAACAACACCACAACTGGATTTTTTTTAAAGGGGAAAAAAACTACAATTGTGAAATGTGTATGCTAGTAGTGGGTGGTTACAACTATAGAAAAGAAAAACATAAAAAAATAATAAAATAAAAAAGACCAACAAAACCAGCATAAAATAAAAAAAATGAAATGAAAAATCAGATTTCAATATCTTTTTGCGCGGGAAAAAGATACTGGAAGTACTGCTACTTTTCTTATATATAGGCGTCCAAGCTCTAATAACATTTATCATTATTAGCCTCAAGCTACCAAAATTGAAAAAGACAAAACCGCTTGAATTTTTTTTTCTTTTTGTCGAATTATTATTATTATTATTATTATTATTATTATTATTATTATTATTATTATTATTATTATTATTATTATTAGAGCTTTCCTCTCTAGGGTGTGCAAATTAAACTCTCCATGTGTAATTAGTTGATGAGTAAGATAATCTATTTTTAATAATTTTGAATATCTAGCAAGAATTGTTTAGAGAATGTTATTTTTTGACCCATTTCATACCACATGACCATGACCTTATTTGGACTATTACTTTATTTAGCCTTATCCCTATAAAATAAAAGAGTGGATAGTCAAGTTTAATTGTTTGGTCAAAATAGTACATCTCAAATTGCTTGTGGTACAATAGAATTTGCTTTCAATTGGACTTGTCTTTCAACCATGACGCTGCCGTTTTGACTCTCCTGGAAAAGCCTCTTGCCAACTAATCTACTCAATTAGCTTTTTGGATTTTGCAAGAAAGTCCTTCAACTTTGTAGCTTTTTTTAAAGCCTTTTAAGCTTGTTTTTCTTTTCTTTCTAATCAAATGGTATTATTTTAGTGTCCAAACGTTGCAAATATGGGTGTTCAAATAACAATCTCAATGTGAACTTTAATACGAGTTAATAAGAAAAGACTAACAATAGACACACTGTTTCTCCCATTGATCTAAAGGTTAAGGCGAAGATTTAAGTTCCTTTTTTTATACTTTTCACAATAGCCCAATATTTTCTAATTTGTTCAATTGAGTTAGATGATATTCAGAGTTTTTAAAACCTAATTCAATACTGTCTCAATTTATACTGGTCAAATAAAATTAAATAATGGATACCTTATTTCTTAATTAACTAATTTATCTCTTTTAAATTTTATATAGTTGTAGATAAGTATAATGTACAAAATACATAGCATTAGCTAATAGTTTGAAGAAAAAAAAGTTTTTTTCCCCAACTGCTTTAGTTTGTTTTGAGCTTTTATTTAGTAGCTTGGACCTATTTACGTTCTTTTGATAAGCAAAAATATGCAATATAAAAAAATGTTATATGGGTGACAAATTGAACTTCATAATAACAAGGACAAATGGATTGTCAACATTCCTTCAAAAAAAAAAAAGAATTGTGAATGAATCGCCTATCGTACTATCTCAAAGATTTAAGGTAAAAAATTATATATCAAACTAATATATTATTTAATTATATATCAAAATAATATATTATTTACTCTATTGTGCAACAATAGAAAATATTATGTATACTAACTAATATGCACCAAATTATACCAAAAACACATGCGCAGCATGTGGTCGTAGTAATAGAATTTTCAATACATAGGTGGATTGATTCAAACTCTCTTAATTATTATTATGAACTTTTAAAAAAAAAAAGAAAAGAAAAAAAATTAAAACACTTCTCATTAAGTCGATCGTACTCTAGTTCACATATAAATAAATAAATAAATATATATATATATATATTTACTATCGAGGTCTAAATAGATATTGTGGTCACAGTCGATTTGCAAAACATATATAATTTATCTCAAAAACATCATTTTAAATTAATTTCACTGTAACAGTATTAAAGGATCAACCAAGCAAAATGTGAACATGGATGCATTTAAAGTACATTTCATTTAATACCACCTAAAAATAGTCATCATCACCAATGATGATAAACAGCACGACTCAATAAAAAATAGCGAAGGAAAGGTAAATTAGTCCCCATATGCATTTTCTTCCAAACAATTAATTGGTCCAAGCAAAATCATGTTCCAATATTAATATTCATTTTTCCAACTTTAAGGTTGGTTTGGTTTATATTTTTCAAAATCAATTCTCAATCAAACTTATTTTCAACCAAACATTTATCTATTAAAATAATTTTGCGCATAAATTCATAGCTTTTTCATGCAACCTCCGTTCCACAAAGATAGTCCATTATTCTCTTTTTGTCCGTCCTAAAGAGATAGTCAACATATCATATTGAATAAGTATTTAATATTTTATTTTCATATGTACCCCTAATTAATTATTGTTTTTCAACTACCTATGCATTGAAAATATTTTAATTAAACAATTAATGACACAAAGGTATATGTGAAAAAATAAGATAAAATTAAATCTTCTAACCACATTACCTACTAATCTTTAATCTAAGCAAAAATACCTATCAAACTATCTTTGTGGGACAAAGGTAGTACTTTTCAACCACATATTGTCCTAAAAAAGTCCTTTTTTTCACAAAATCAATTCTTAAATATCTAAAACAAAACACCCTTATATCAACTAAAGAGTAAGTAGTCAAGACCAAATATAGTCTAATAGCATATTAATTAGTTAAATCCTAAATCTTTGATCAAAGGGTTTAATTCCTCTCCCTTTCAGTCGCTTTGTAATATCAACCAAAAAAAAAAAAAAAGTGTTAGCCCATGTTTGGGTTCTAGGTCTATTGAGCATCCATGATATGTGTTCCATTTAAGATGAGTCCATTAATGCATGGTCTTTCATTCATGTTTAGAAGACCAATTGGCCATCGAGACTTTGATAGTAGCTAATTTTTTTATATTAAATTTTGTTAAATTGTTAAGGTCATTTGATCTAAAGTTTAAATTGATAGATCAGGCAAATTTTTTGTTAACACGCCCCTCACATGTAGGTGGGGATCTTTTTCCTCCATCAAAGCCTAACATGCGTGTGCATAGATCGGGTCAATTTTATGTTAACAAGCCCCCTCACATTGATACGGAGGGATCTTTTTTCTCCATCAAGGACTAAGTTGTGCATATTTCATTTAAAAGTGTGGCGCCAAGATTTGAACCCAGGACTTGTACATGCTCTAATTCCATATTAAATTGTTAAGGCCAATTAATCTAAAAGTTTAAGCTGATAGATCGGTCCAATTTTATATTATTTATTATATTATATATCTCCAACAAACTCTCGCCAATAAAGTTAATTAACAGCGAGTCAAAACTAATCAACATAATTAATTGCTTCAAAATATTAAATACCTAAATATCCATGTCCCTGCTTCTTCATAATACTACATCCGTCCCACAAAGATAGTTCAGTATTTCTTTTTCGGCCGTCCCAAAAAGAAAGTTCAGTTGCCATATTGAACATGTATTTAATGTTTCATTTCCATAAATATCCTTAATTAATTATAGTTATTTAACTACCTATATATTGAAAGTCTTTCAAATAATTAATGAGATGTAAGGGTATATGGGGAAAACTAAAATAAAATTTAATGTTTCGACTATATTAACTATTATTTCTTAATCCACGTAAAATTACCTACTGGACTATCTTTGTGGGATGGAGGAAGTATTATTTTTCATTATAATATGCAAATTTTAATCATTGATTGATTAATTATTTTCCCGACATAAGTTAAATTTGAGACAATGACGATTAATCTTGACCAGTGACTCGTATAATTAAATATTGATTGATATCCATTAGTTAAAGCTAGTGATCATTGGATAAATTAAGTATATTGCCAAATATACAATCAATTGGCCGTCGAGAATAAAGGACCAAGAGTGTAATGCTTGACTGTGAGATTGAAGGGTGATTTGGAGGTTTGTGTTTGGATTTGAATTTTTCTTTTTCTTTTCTTTTTTTTTTCTTTTTTTTTTTTTGTAGGTTTTATTCAGCCAGAAGCAAATATGTACGCCACAGGCACGGGAGGGAGACATCAGACCAGAACCTCCCGGAAAAGCAAATGAAGCTAATAAAACATTTTTACCCGACTCCCGACAAACTCAAAGAAACTTATACAGCAGCTTAATTTATTCCTCCTGGACCTCCCTTAACACAGTCATCTATCTGTGATAATAAATTTGAAAAAAAAAAAATTAGGCTAATCAATTCTCACAACAAACTTGTGTATTTTGCTATCAAAATTGTAAGCTTATACTTCCCTTTTTGATTTCTTCTTCTTAATCGGCCACGTCCTCCTCAATGTATGTACATGAACTCTTTCCAAGATATTTAGTGCTACCTCTTAATTTTCCACAGCACAAAATTGAAAAGCTGCAACTAATTAAGCTAATTATTCCACAGCCTGATCATAAAGAGAATTTTATTAACCCAAACTCCACTAATTGTCATCATCTTTCTTAGTAACTTCCTTTTTTTTAACCCTCTTTCCCTGATCCTTCCAACCTTGGTTCTAAAAAATGAGTTAGGGAAGCAAAAAAAAAAAATCACTTTAATTAATTATATAGGGTTATTAATTAATTTTGTAAATCTTGCACATATATGTATTAAACATATATAAGGTAGCGTCCAAAGAAGAAAGCTATCGCCTAATGTTTTACTGCCAACTTTTCTTTTTTCGAAAAGAAAGCTAGCGGCCTAATGTTTTACTGCCAACTTTTCTTAATTTGTAATAAGTTTAAAGTTCACAAGTTTGTCGAATCTAGTACTTGAATTGAACCAACTCAAACAAGATTCGATTAATGGCCGAACTCTGATAACATTTATCATTATTAGTCTCAAGCCACCAAAATTGAAAAAGACAAAACCGCTTGCATTTTTTATATTCTTTTTGTTAAATAATAATAATAATAATAATAATTTATTATTAGAATTTTCACCTGTGTATTGCACGGGAATAACAACAAAATAAAAAAATTTTAATTGTAACATGTACAAATTGTAGTTAGTCTCTATATAAAAAAAATGCATTAAAAATAATCAATTTAGAAAAGACAAATTAGAAATAATCTTATTCAGACTAACTTACCCAATTTAATGTTCTTCAAAACTATAGAATTTCATACAATCCAATCTCAATAAAAAGTAGTAAATTTAAAAAAATATGAATGCAAGAAATGAGTGTGAATTATTTTATTTGATTTATAAATTTAAAAGAGACTGTTGAATCAAACTCTAATTACTTACTCTTTATGCAAAAATGAGATTTTGAGTTAGGAAAAATAATTGAAAGTAACTTTTTTTTTTTTTTTTTTTTTTTTGTAATTTCACATATATAAATCTAGCTATGAATTTTATCACGTGGTTACTTTTGTAAAAATATATACACTTCAATTAACAATTGCCAATACAACGTTTAATTTTTTTGTTAGGTACATGTTTATAAGGATGTATCAATGGCTGTCCAAATATCCTCATAATTAGACGGCAACCCCCCGACTCTCTCAATATACTTAGGAAGGAGACTAAGCATGATACACTCCAATGTCAATGCCCGATCAAAGGGAGGCCACTGTGCACCCATATTCCTTCTTGAGAAATATTATAAATATCCCAATTGTGAAGGCAAAAGATTCAGAGGGGACAAATGTTGAAAAACTGAAAAGGTGCTTG
Source organism: Nyctanthes arbor-tristis (assembly GCA_963692815.1). Lineage (NCBI taxonomy): Eukaryota > Viridiplantae > Streptophyta > Magnoliopsida > Lamiales > Oleaceae > Nyctanthes > Nyctanthes arbor-tristis. Next base: position 21,698 of record CAVNYN010219892.1, read on the forward strand.
CTTGATATCATTTCAAAAGTTTTCTTTTTTCCTTAGTGTATTGCTTCTGATAAATCAAGAGAGCAGCCAACATAAAAACCAGAATTGGCAAGCCACCATTGTCATAATGAATCAAGAGCATGTTCATTTTTCCCAAGTGAAAGCTCAATCTCACTTGGTGTCAGATAGTGGTGCATCATTTCCGTAGAGAGTAACAGGCAACTTTTGTACTGACGAGGGTAGTCTATAACAGTCATCTCAAACTCAGATACCATCTCAGAATTCTTGCTTTGATGTTCCCTCCTTTCTTAAGTTAAACCCCATGAAATTCTAGCTTTGTTGTTCCCCCTTTCAGTGCTACATCTCCAAAGTCGAAAGACAGAGAGTCATTCCTTTATACTCCTTTAGATTGAGCTGTAAACACGCATGCCATTAATACAAATTTATTATCTCAGAGCATATAAAATTTATAGGAAATTCAATTACAGAGAAAAGAGAACGATGTACTCTGTTTCCAATATAAGCCCATAATATGATAAATTTAGCCGGTGGACGAAGAGTGGGCGTACGGCATCTTGTTCTAGAAATTTTCTAGGCTGATTTAGCTCTTGTGGGCCAAAAATATATACATTATAGAATGAATTAATAAGAAGGTCGAACCTATGGAAGGAGTAGGAGACGGGCAGGAAAAGTAACAATGATGAAACATCAACATAAAATTTCAGATATTTTGCCACTTTTCTCATAATTATTAGTAAAGCAAGGATCACAAAATTACCACTAGAATTTCTTGATCCATCTTGAACTTTTCACTAATTTTTTTTTTTTTTTAAGTATAAATTTTTCCAAATTCCCATTATTTCTATAACAATTGTGAAAGTCAACACAGGAAAGGGTACTTCCAAAATGAAGTATGAGGAGAGAAGGGCAAAATAGTGCCTTATAAATTATCACCAAGCACAATGTTAAGAATTGGCAATTGCGTTATTCAAAATAGTTTAAACCAGTCATTCTAACCTTTATTTGGTTGAAACAAAAAGGAAAAATGGTAGATGATGGATGCATTCATTTCTTAACTGAACATATCAGCACCAACTTGGCCGGCTCCACATGGCCTAAAAATGAAGAACTTGACCTCCACATGTTCATTGTCGTCCTCATCCATCCATACTTGACCTTTTCACTTATTTAGGTCATGTTTTCAGGCAAAAATGCACCAGACTTGATTTATCTGAGTGTTCTAATATTATATTTATGAAGGTTCGAACTGAAAAGCAATGTAAATCTCAGTCATTTGCAACGATAAACAATAGAAAGATAAGATTTTTAAGTAACTAAAGATTAATGAAAGAAAACGCTTCCAACTCGTTCTAGATTCAAGTCGATAAAATCAAAAGAGAACCTAATAGAGTATGATGAATTGAAATTTCCGGCTATCCAAGAGAAAATGAACAATATTATGAGATGCTATCAGAAAGTTTTGGATCCTTAGAAAATCAATCCAATCAGAGACCATTGTAGACTATCATAAATTTAAATCCAAAACGAAAATGGCACAAGAAAATTCCAGACTTCGATCGGGACCCTAAAAATTAAAAACAAACCAATATGAGTACAGAAAATAAAAAATTTAGGGTAATCAAAGGATTCAAACAATCCGATAAAAATAGTATAAATGATTTAATTTCCACATATTAGGAACAACTGAAGAATAAAAAGGGAAAACGAAAGAAATTTTGGAGAAAAAAACGCAGAGGAAAGGCAATAGACAATCAATAGGGAATTAGATGAGAAACTTCTGGGGAAGAAAAAAGTGACATCAGTGATGATGCCAGCAATGATTTACAATGCCAGATTAAAAGCGGGAAAAACTGTACAGACACCCTATTTCTATTATTAATATATATAGATTATATTATTAAGAGGTTTCCTCTCCAGGGTGGGCAAATTAAATTCTCTATGCTTACTTAGTTGGTGAGTAAGGTAATCTGTTTTTAATAATTTTGAATGGCCAGCTAGAATTGTTTAGGGGATGTTATTTTTGACCCATTTCATAGCACATGACCGAGACCTTACTTTTTTGACCTTTATAGTAATAGAATTTTCAATTAAGAGGTGGAGTGATCCGGGTGTCTTAATTATTATTATGAAGTTTAAAAGAAAAAGAAAAGAAAAAAATTAAAACACTTCTCATTAAGTCGATCATACTCTAATTCACCTATAAATATATATATATATATATTTACAATCGAGGTTTAAATAGACGTAGTTACAATCAATCTGTAAAACATATATAATTTATCTCAAAAACATAATCATGTCAAAATAATTTCACTATAACAGTATTAAATGATCAACCAAGCAAAATGTGGACATGGATGCACTTAAAGTACATTTCATTTAATACCACATAAAAATGGTCATTATCACCAATAGTGATAAATAGCACGACTAGATAAAAAATGGCGAAGGAAAGGTAAATTAGTCCCCTTATGCATTTTCTTCCAAACAATTAATTGGTCCAACCAAAATCATGTTCCAATATTAATATTCATTTTTCCAACTTAAGGTTGGTTTGGTTTAGATTTTTCAAAATCAATTCTCACTCAAACTTATTTTCAACCAAATATTTATCTATTAAAATAATCTTACATGTAAATTCAAAATTTTTTCATGCTTTTCAACCACATATTATCAGAAAAAATCCTTTTTCACAAAATCAATTCTCAAATATTTAAAACAAAACACACTTATATCAATTAAAGAGTAAGTAGTCAAGACCATATATAATCTAATGGCATTTTAATTAGTTAAATCCTAAATCTTTAATCAATGGTTCAATTCCACTCCCTTTCAATCGCTTTGTAATATCAACCAAAAAAAAAAAAAAAAGGTGTTAGCACGTGTTTGGGTAGGTCTATTAAGCATCTGCGATGTATGTCCCATTTAAGATGAGTCCATTAATACATGGTCTTTCATGCATGTTTAGTCGACCAATTAGCCATCGAGACTTTGATAATAGTTAATTTTTTTCAATATTAACTTCGTTAAACATGTGCATATTTCATTTAAAGGGGTGGCACGAAGACTCGAAATACTATATTAAATTGTTAAGGCCATTTGATCTAAAGTTTAAACTGATAGATTAGGCCAATATTATGTTATTTATTATATTATCTATCTCCAACAAACTTTTGCCAATAAAGTTAATTAACAGCGAGTCAAGACTAATCAACATAATTAATTGCTTCAAAATATTAAATATTAAATACCTAAATATCCATGTCCCTACTTCTTCATAATATTATTTTTCATTATAGTATGCAAATTTTAAATCATTGATTGATGTTTAATGCATTTCTTGACTCTTAGTCTCAACTTGATAATCAACCCATAAAATTAATGCCATTATATTCTTTTCCATAGATTAATAAAGTACTCGTAAAAGAGAGTAACTTTAAAATAGTTAAATAATAATTAATTTTAGACGCCAATTTATACTTCTTGCAGGGTCAGAGATGGAAGCGCGCAGCCTCAGAAGTAAAATACTATAAATACTAGACTTATTTGTCACTGATGAATCACAGCCTTAGATTGATCTAATTTACAAAAGAAACTCTTCTTCTGCTAACACTACTGTAGTTTCTCATCTCTTGATTTAATTATCATCTTCTTCTTCTTCTTCTTCTTTACCAGAAGAGATCGAACAATGGCTGCAGCACTTGTCCAAAACATTCCCGAATGTAAGAAGGAGATTGTTCGTCCAGTGGCGAACTTCTCCCCCAGTTTATGGGGCGAACAATTTATCAATTTTACCTTTGATACTGAGGTACGTGCTAAATTTTATTTTGCTAACTCACTTTCATTTCAAATTTGATAAAAATATTTAGAGTCATGTGTGTTGACTGAAATGTACATGTTGCCCCCTTGTGCAATAAATACAGTTAGCAGAAAGATATGCTGAGGAGATTGAAGGTCTTAAGAGCCAGGTGAGAGACATACTAACAGCTCCCGGAAAAGACATGGTTGAGACGGTGAATTTGATTGAGACACTTGAGCGCTTGGGCGTTTCATATCACGTTGCAGATGAGATTGAACAACTACTAGAGAGCTTCTTTAATCTCAACACAAATTATGCTGATGAGGCATATGACTTGTACACGGTGGCACTTCATTTTCGTATATTCAGGCAACATGGCTACAAGATCTCAAGTGATGTCTTTAAGAGATTTGTAGAGAAGACAGGAAAGTTCAAAGATTTTATCAAGGGTGATGCAAAAGGCTTGCTCAGCTTATATGAAGCTGCATATTTAAGAGTCCATGGAGAAGATGTATTGGAAGATGCCCTTGCCTTCACAATAGAGAATCTCAAATCCCTGGAACCACATTTGGGCTCGACCACCCTCGGAAAACAAGTAGCTCATGCCCTAGTACAATGCGTCCATTTCGGAAACCCAAGAATTGAAGCAAGAAAATTTATCTCCATCTACGAAGAAGATGAGTCCAAGAATGAAATGCTGCTGAGATTTGCCAAATTAGACTATAATGCATTGCAAATGTTGCATAAGAAGGAACTCAATGAAGTCTCAAGGTAAATACGCATCTTCTTCACAAATAGTGCACAAATATAGGAATCGATGAATAAGACTAATCATCATTTGTTAAATGTCTTGCAGATGGTGGAAGGAGTTGGATCTTATTTCCAAGCTTCCTTATGCTCGAGATAGAGTAGTTGAATGCTTTTTTTGGGCGATGGGAGTTTATCATGAACCCCAATATTCAGTTGCTAGAGTCATGCTCACCAAGACAATTGCAATGACATCAATAATAGATGACACGTACGACGCATATGGTGTGGTCGAAGAACTTGAAGTTTTCACAGAAGCCATTCAAAGGTACACACTTTTCATTTTTGAGACGTACCCTTGATAGTTGACACCAAAAATGTTAGTTTCTTAAAGTAATCATCAATTTTGTAAGGATGATTGTTGTAATAATTATAAGTTTTGTATTTTAGGTGGGATATTAGTGAGATTGATCGGCTACCCAAATATATCAAACCATTCTACAGTGCTCTTTTACAAATGTATGAGCAGTTTGATGAAGAACTATCTAAAGATGGAAGATCTTACGCGGTGTATTATGCAAAAGAGGCCGTAAGTATATATATATATATATAATTTTGTGATCATTTTCCTGGCATTTTGGTATGTTCCTTTTGGGTTGCTTCATTAGTTTTTGTTATTTCAATTTTAACTTACTCAAATACCCATAAACTTAATTTTATGTAGTTGAAAGAGCTTGTGAGGACATATTATGTGGAAGCCAAGTGGTTCATCGAAGGATACTTGCCTCCATTTTCTGAGTACTTGAGCAATGCCTTGATAACGTGCACATACGTTTATCATACCACAACATCTTTGTTAGGCATCAAGACCGTCACTAAGGAAGACTTTGAGAGGCTAAGCAAAAAACCTAAAATGCTCATTGCAAGCCTTGTTATATGTCGACTCGTCGATGATATTGCAACTTATGAGGTACGATTAACTAATTAACCAATAAAGTTGTCTTTGTTATTAGGAACTGGTGGATATAGCAGAATTAGCAACTTTATTTCTCGTCAAAAAGTTCTTCTCCTCCTTACTTTTGGTCCTATATATTGAAGGTTGAGAAGGAAAGAGGCCAAATTGCTACCGGTATTGAATCATACATGAAGGAAAATGGTGTAACTAAAGAAGTGGCAGTCGATAAGCTTTTTGAAATGGTTGCAGATGCATGGAAAGATATCAACCAAGAGTGTCTCCGACCAAGTTCCTCTCCTAGAGAACTTCTTATGCGAATTTTGAACCTCGAACGAATTATAGATGTCACGTATAAAGGTAATGAAGATGGATACACGCAACCACATAAGGTTCTAAAGCCCCACATTGTTAATTTGTTTGTTGATCCCGTCAAATACTGAGTATTCATTAGCAAGTGTACTTTTACATTTCATGTACTCATTATCTAGTGTACTTTTATCTTTCATTTTTATATCCGTATGTGTAAAAGAAAAGTTGAAAAGCATGGCTTTTCATTTACTTGTACTCTTCATTCTTTATAACCTTATTATTTTGTTAATCCTTTTTTTTTTTTCAAACTACATTAATTATTACTAGTATTTATTGTGTACTACATTTAATTGTCAAAAAAAAATGTCAAAATAAATTAATGCATAGAAATCACTACTTAATGCATCTCAACATTCAACACCTTAACCTATAACCTTAGCTTTAAGCTTGAAAGTTCAAAAAAAGAGCGACAAGTAATATTAAAGTAATAACAAAACAAAATATCATATCACAAAGACTTGTATTTACTTAGAAATTAATTAAATTTATACTAAATTACTTAACCAAATTAGCCGAGCCATGTTGACTAAAATTCATAAGTTTAAACGCGAACAAAAGACATGCTTGGTTGGCTTCTCTTCATCCATATATAAACTCAACCCCCCCCCCCCTCCCCACAAAAAAAAAATAATAATAATGATAAATAATAAATAATAATAATACATAAATAATAATTTAAAGAAACAACATCAATTCCTTTAAAGAACCAACTTTGTTAAATAAAATAAGAAGTCACTAGTGATTTCTTAAAACTACAAGTCTTTTTATAGTAAAATTAGTTCCTTAAAGAACCAACGTTCCCCAAAAAAATAAGAGGGGGCTCCAAATAATTCAAGTCTACCTATATCGAGGACAGAACTACAAACAAGAAGCCGATGCTTTTCAAAAGCTCAAGACTTCCAACATTGCCTCAAAACTAATTGGGCTTCTACAGTTCGACTCTGATTCAAAGAATAAAAAATTACATCTGAATAAATTTTATAGGTGGGAAACCTTCGCCGAAAGAAGCCGCAAAACCAACTACCAAGCTTAAACTTCACAATTTTTTTCCCCTGAAAAGGCCAAACTTTACAACTTTGAAAAGGAAAAATAATTGAAAATATGAAGAGAATTATTCACTCCATTGAGCTTATATATGTTACAGAATCCTCTTCAGAGGGTTGTTCACAACAACAATGATATAAAATCATCACCTACAAGCGAGGAACCTTACGCGAGAATACTGTTTCAACTTGGCAACAGCATCTTGTGTCTTCCCGCTCCTAAGATCTAAATAAATTGCAGTAAGAATAGCTGGTACACTATTCGGTACTTCAGATAATGCTCTTGTGATAAATTGCTGTGCCCTCTCAAGGTCACCAAGCAATGCACAGTGGGCTGCAAAATTAGCAAGAAAAGTTCCTCGAGCCTCTACTGGACTGAGGAAATCAGATCCTTGGAATCTGACTAATGATGGAGCAGCATTAGAAGCTTCTGGGACACAGTTAGATTCCTCAATATCCACCATCTTTTCCACCATCTTTTCCACCATCTTTTTACAATCCTCTAGGCTGTATGGAAGTTCCAAACTGTCCCCTTTGGACATATATGTCATCAAAACCTCAGCAGCTTCCATTGGCTTATTTAACAGGCATAAAGCCTCGGCTGCATACATGTTCACCAAGAATATGTATATTCTTGAGCACTTGGGAAGTTCTAGAAGAGATTTTGCTGCAGATATAGCCTTCAAGGGATTTTCTAGTGCCAGTTCTACATAAGCTAAATCAGCCAGTACAGCTTGCTTGACCAAACTGTTCTCCTCTACACAAATATTTTCATATGTACAAAGAGAATTTTGCAACGGCACAATATGACTGCTTCCACCCTTCTCTTTCTTCACTTCACTGTTTGCATGAACATGACTTGAGCCAGATGCTACAGGAGAGGTGATAGGATCACCAGCAGCAGAACTCTTGTTATTTGCTGAGTTCTTTGCGCTCTGACATGATAGCTTCTCTCTTGATTCTCTTTCCTTGGTATTTAAACCAGATCCAGAATATTTTGACTCAGATAATTCCAGTACATACAAAGCATTGAGAAGACACTGCCTGGCAAGAGACATGGAGAGATCAGGCTGCTTGCCCTCACCCAACAAGAGATCTTCCTTCCCAACAAACTCCTGCCGGTCATTTGTCAATTTCCAATGATTCACTGAAAGCTGCCTCCATTTTCCGTTTCCAATGACATTAACAACAATTTCAGATTCGTATGTGGCGGGCATGGACTTCATCAGTCCCTTCTCTAGTGCCATTAGACAGCACTCAGCAATTCTTAACCAAAAAAGGGGCCTGTTATAAAAGACTAGACTAGCCTGCTTGAAACAGTGGAAAGCATGGAAAGGTTTTCCACAGGCCAAGTGACGCATACCACAATTATAGGTTACCAGGAGAGATTTATCCTGTGATAAAGATATGAGCTTCAGGGGTTTTTCCTTCCGTACAAGTGAGCACCTCTTTAAGGCTTTGCAGAAGAATACTCCGGAAGTGTGATAATTTCCAAGTTGGTAATAGATGCAGCCCAGATTGTTGTAGTACATGCTAGAAATACCAGACTTTGTGTGGTCGCCAGAAGTGATCAAAAGGTTAATTGCTTTCTGATGATTCCCAAGAACGTATTCCAGCTGCGATTTCAAATAGAGGGCCATGGGATAATCTTCTCCATGAGCTATATCCATGACCATTTTAACCTCCCGTTTCGCTGCCTTAAGATTTCTGGTGAGGAGCAAAAAGCGAACCTTGTAGAGATGTAGCTTAAGCTTTAGATCAACAGCTAATGAGGCCTCCACATCTTGGATCCTCAAAAGATCATTAGAAGGAAGGCCAAAAGGTCTTTTATAACTCTGTACGCCAAGAGAAGACAACAACTGTAGTGATTCATAGTGATCTGCTTCCTCTGCTAAAGTAGACAAAGAATTTACTAATGTATTTGCAGTAGCAACTGAATCATAATCAGAACCATCAGCAATAGGTGAATTTCTGGGAACTGACGAAGATATTGACAGTGTCTTAGGTTGTTGCTGTGCTGAGTTTCCATTATCTACTAGATCTGGTGCTATTGACACCAAAAGCCTTCTCCATGTAGCTTATTACATCCTGCATGTAACAAAGTCGCTTTACTTTCATTTATGTGACTTTAAACAATGAAAGACTGTCCCCGCAAATAAAAAACAGCATATAGCTAGTCTAAGCTCAAATCCTATGGATATAGGACATTCAGGGCTAAATGCACAGCACCCTTGTGACACGTAAAGATAGATTACCAAAGCATAAAGCATTAGTAAGTGAAAGGCGGAACAAATCAGGTTATTCTTCAATGCTTTTTAATCTCAACGTTATTCGGATATATTTGGCTTTTCAAAGTGGAGTAGTTACTGGAAAGCAGGATTAGTTGCTCACTAGTAGATTTCTTTCTACTATCAAGTTTGCTGTAAATACATGCCTATATCCCCACGGAATATATTTGCATCATCTACTTCACAATACCCATCATCCATTCAATCTCAGTACTGATTGGGACTTGATCGGCAGTTTTAAACAGCACAAGAAAACACAAGCATGTCAGCGTTTTTACAACGAGACTCCAAAAACAAGACACACAGACAACTTAGCATTGTATTGCAACTCTGATCCAGAGACTATTATCATAAATTTAACATTTTACCTCAGCCTCCCTCCACAACGATCATTACAAGATACAACTTGCTAATATCAAAATTACATTTGAATTCTCTGTTATTCTACTGAGAAGAGACGAAAATCAATGCACTGCTTGAACAAAATCCGTAATGTGTTCTACGGAATATATGACAATCTGGCATAAAATTCATCTACTAAGCTTTATTCCCAGAATATGGGTGGACTACATTAATTCTCTAATGCCATTCTTTTCCATTGCTAGATCTACGGAAGATCCAGCATAACTAAATTCTCAGTAACTATGCCCACATTAGCATTTTATTTCTGTTTCAAAACAGAAATAGAAATAGTGGCAATGAGTAGTATGGATTTGTGTGATTCATATGGATCCGCCGGCACATGTGGATGTGATTGGTTTGCTATTTTGAAATAGAAATAGTATACTAACGGGGCTATATTAGCCACATTAATAGTAGACCACATCCTAACTAGTTACGCCAAAGTTACATCACTCTTAAGAACAAGAGTCACTCTTAGCACAATGCAAAAATTGATCCAACAACCTCACTCATCATTCCCTTAATTTATTCATCCTCAATCAGCACCATTATCATTTTTTGGTTTATATTTTCATTTCTTATCTTATCCATTTCAGTATGACCAAAACTCCAACTAGTGTCCTCACTTAGTAAAATTCATCTTGATAGACAATTGTCCTTTAATGGCCCAACAATAGTGAAACATAGCCATTATTCTTTCTAGAAAACAACAATTGAACAACTGATGCCTTCTATCACATAGAATTCACGTAGCACTACATTTTGTACATTCAACAAAAGAACCCATTCATAACAACCTCTCACAAATTGATATTGGAACAACGAGATTAATTATATTACTATCTATGGCAATTTGGCAGAGACATTGAAATAAAAACAAAACACATAAAAGAATAAAATTATTTCATGCAAGCATAAAGGTGTTGGGTTTCACGTAAATAGAAATAAAAGAAAGTCAGCATAAAAGAATCAAAACTATCTACTAATTAAAACTTAAATGGAATAAGCACTGCAGAAAGATGTGCAGATATTGAGCATGTAGAACCATATCCACTGCATGCTCTATGCCATTAAATAAAATAGAAGATCACCTTTTAATTCAAAGAACAAACTGTCTGTATCTAAACAGCCCGCATCATTTTCATATTCAAACATTTATAAATGAGTAATTATCTTGATGTCATTTCCAGATAAGGTAAGTACAGATAGAACAGCAACAATAAAAAGAGCAAAGTTTTGTGGCTTACAGCAGATCTGGATGCATGATGGGTAAGTAATGAAACATCCAGCAATACAAGGCAAATGCAAAGAGCCGTCCTCTGCAGGTAAACATACAATGTAAGGTAATAACAAGACGGACCCTGACACTTCCGCTCCAACAGCACCAGTGCTTCATAAAATTTTACCGTTACACTGAAATTCGTTAACAATAGAGCTACTGCTATGACTCACTACCTCGTCAATAGGTTCAATATTCTGAAACAATGCATCCAAATATGAGAATGACTTGGCATAGTCATGAAGATGGAACCAGATAACTGCCTGCAATCAGATTCATGCATATAAAAATCTACGGGAAATATGTAAACAAACTCAAGAGCAACACAAAGCCAGTATCAAGAGAACATACTAAGTTGAATTTTGCGACGGGACTCTCAAACTCATCACTGTATACAACTGGTGAACTAGATGATTGATGAACCATATCAGTACTTCCTTTCTCTCCCTCTGTCTGTTTTGCATCCATCATTTTCAGCAACTGCCACATGTTGTCTAGACGCAGGAACAGGCTCTTCACTTCGTCTCTAGATTAAACAAAATAAAAAGAAGTGAATACAGCACAAAAATATGAAGTGCCCAAAGTAAAACTAACATCCTTACACATCTACTATTAAGAACATTGAGTCAAGGATCAAGACATAGGTCAAAGTGTAGTTCCCATCGACCTAATTGGTTATTTATGACATTTAATATATAGTTTCGGAGTCAACTGTCTTCTACTAGAATATTACACGCTGTAATGTTTATATTTGTCATGTTTATATCTCTAGATGTAAGTTCATATACTACATAATGCCACAAATCATATGAGAGACGGGAGAAATGAAAACATAAAATAAAGAAACATGAAGACAGAGACAGATATAGCACAAAAAATGGAGAAACATTGAGCATAAACATCAGGGTGGCATATCTGCAAGCTCAAGCTGCCTTGGCTTGATAGCCAGTCAGCTCGTTGGTGAGCCAAGCAACGAGTTGCTTGCCTAAGTTTTTCTTGTTGCTTTCTATTTTTCAAAATTAAGTGTATCATGTTTATCTGACACATATAGGAGACAGAGACAGAGACAGAGAGAGAGGGGGGGGAGAGAGAGAGAGAGGTGGTTGTCTTTATGGTGGGATAGATTTGAAGAATAATGGGCCTGCATCAGAAAACCACTACCATTGTCATTTTTGTTTCTATAGGACTGTTGATCCTTGTCATCAATTTTTGGAAATCAATGGTTTCCGGGCTTGAAGTAGGGTTCAGTTGTGGATTTAGCAGTTGAAAACGATGGGAGGGAGACAAAGACTAGGAATTGGATTGCCATAGGTTTGGGTGTGCATTTCTCGGTGTGAGAGAGTCTAGAGAGATAATAACATGTTTGGGAATAGGGTGCTGATTTCTGGGTGAGGGAGAGGCTAGAGAGAATATTGGGTTTGGGGATTGAGGCTTTTTTTTTTTTTTTTATTGTGTCTGTACATATAGGCACAGAGAGAAAGTAGAGAGATGGGCTCTGTTAAGAGAGAGAAATGCGGATTTCAATTATAACAAATTAGCAATCGAGAACATATTACATGATCTCAAAAGAGTTCCATGAGCCCCGCGTGACAAGTGGCATTACATTCCCATTAATTGGTTCAAGCTGCTTTTTTGCATTAAATTTGCGCAAGCCGCTCTTGCAGGAAAAACTACAATGAGCTTGCGGCTCATGCTCACCTCAGCTCGTTTGACACCCTACATATTCTCTAGTTTAAGGCTTGAGCTAATCTAACAAGCTAAAATAAAACTAAGGTGCACTTGCTAGTCACCAAATATTGTAAGAGAATCTAGAAATATTTAACATGCAACTTGTGTGAAGAGCTTGGTATTAATGCTTTACACATTTAGTAAAACTTTAAACTTGTAACTAACTGTGTGGCATTCGAGAAGCCAGGGTAGCTTTTTAAGACTAAGAAGGTGCTACAGAGCGTAGCTTCCACAAGAAGCTCTTCTGAAAGAATAGAATCTATCCCGAACAAGCCATAATAACTGTTCAACATGCAAATACTTTTCTTAGGTTATTAAAATTCATTTCAAGAAACTGTGATGAAGTTTATTAATTGAAATGAACATGCTATCATATACACTATACAGGCATACTTTCATGGAAGTAGGAATGCCCCGCCAGAACCCTGCTTGACATAGACCCAATCCCTTCAAGAGACAGCCATTTCAAATCAATAAAATCTTACACACTCACTAGTCCAAATCTATTGTAGTATTCACAACATGAGCAGTACCTGAAATTTCATTCTTCACATTTTTTGGGTTTCCGTTAACAACCCCACACCCCAACACCCAAAAAAATAATAATAAAATCCTTTTTCCCAAAAACCCCCAACCAAAAAAAAATAATCAAAAATAAAAATAAATAAAAAGGAGAAAGAGGGAGGGGGAGAGAGAGAATGTGCATAAACCATAGGAATTCCTTTCCACTCTGTCCATCCAAAAATGGGCTTATCACAAACAAGTGAATAACAACAGGAAAACAAAAGAAATATGTTCAAAAGTAATGTTGTCTCCAGGGAATGGATGATCCAAAGTTCTACAAATACATATAATCTAAAATGCTGGAAAAGGCTGTTTAGGAAACTTCTTTTTTTGTTGTGTGGGGGGGTGTTGTTCAATACCATAACGAGTTATACAATGCATATGCACAGATTTCTCAAAGTAGTGGCAAGCATATCAATATTCCAATCAGTAGGCCTCTAGCCCCCTATAGCAAGAAAACATCCACATGCAATACAGGCAAATATGTGGGATACTAAATTAATAACAGGCTTGCCACCTATGTTTATTAAGAGGTGTAGTCTAAATTTCAAACCTTGACATGTTCAAGTGCTTTAATGAGCCTCCTGGGATCTGAATAGCCATCTTGAATATTCTCTGCAATTGCAATATTATGAAGAACCTAAAATCAAAAAAGAATAAATTATAAGTAATAAAAATACACAAGTCAAAATTCAAGCTTCAAATGAAACAGGTAACAATGAGCATTCTACAAAACAAGCAACCAACGTTGACACTATAACAGACTATCTTTTTTTTTTTTCTTTTTTACTGAACCATATGAATGGAACTTGCGTTGTTTCTAGGTATTCTAAAAGAAGATGTCAGCACCTAGATGATAGCCAGTCAAACTTATCATATGACCCTCCTAAAGAAAACAAAAAGTTAATTCAGGTGACATAAATCTATGACTTTTTTAGGAGTGTATTTGATATTATAAAGAAATGTGATATTCTCATATACACCAATTTACCAGGTGACATAAACCTATGACTTTTTTAGGAGTGTATTTGATATTATAAAGAAATGTGATATTCTCATATACACCAATTTATATACAATCATAACAGTGATTCACAGATAGAAAACTAACCTGAGCATGCATATGCTAATCCAATGGATAACATACATATAACATATTCCATCAAGAACACTACTGATAAGCCCAAAATAGAAGATGTGATTCAAACCATTTTCAACATGGTCCAATCTAAACCTGCAATGTGAATAAGTGGATCACTTTTAACCAGTGCAACCCGCCATTCACCATCCGTACCCTGTTTGGTCTCAATACATATCAATGACTTTTCTAGTGAGATGTCTCATCTGTCACAATTTCTCAGGCAATGAACCAAGACAGTCATCCATCAGCTAAAATGATGCAACACAATGTTTTAAATTATTTTGCAAGTTGCTCATCTGGATGCCGTAAACGATCTATCTTATGATGCTTCAGTAATGTCCCTTTCCAATTTTAGCTTTATATCTAGTGCGCCAATTAATGAACACAGCTGAAGCTCCAGCTATATATTCTCTCAGTAGTCTACACCAGAGTTGACACCATAAACACCAGAGTTGACACCATAAACACTATCAATAAAAACAAATCGTAAATCTATTTTCACGGGTGGAAACTTAAAATGTAAAAGAATTGAAACTTGGAAGTACAGATTCCACTACGTGATAACCCAAATTTTGAAAGAAAAATAAATTAACAAGGTATTACCAACACTGGCCAGCCTCATAATCACGTTCAAACTCAAACTTCATTGCTTAAAAGGTGAAAAACTATAATATCTCTAAAGTAGTATAACGTTATTATTGCAACTTTAAAAATCTAGTTTCTCCACAGATAGCAGAAATGCTAAGCTGTTCCTGTTTCTGCCAATAAACCCACTTCCCTTATATCCTGCTCGCATTTTGCCAAAGTTCAATATGAAAAATAAATTTAAATTGTAATGGGAAACATGAAAACATTAAGAAGAAGTTAAAGCAAAATGTTCAACCAAAACCAATCTCCACAAAGTAAAGTGTTGCTAATGACTGAGACTTCCAAAATCAACTAATTAACCACCTTTGGATTCTCTCCTTTCTTCTGCAACAGCTGATTCAAGACTCTCAAACAATCGACATACTTAGCCGCTTGAAAGAGCAAGCCGGCCTCCTTAGCAAGCCCAGCGGCGATTGCCAGAGCAGCATCATCCAACGCTGTCGCTGACTGCGAAGTATCTCTACTCGCAGGCGGATTCGAATTCATCACAGAGATCAATATAAATTATCCTCTAAAATCTGCACTTAAATGCACTACCACAGCTGCTTTCAGTCGAAACCTTACTGTGTGCATCAATTACGGGGGTCGATTGAGAGAGAGAATCTAAAGAGAGGAAGTTGCAGAAAGAATTTAACAAGTGGTAACATAACTTACATATTTACTTCATGTGAATCCAAAACTTCAATTTCATTCATTTTGGCCCCTCTTCAAAAATCATTTCTATTTAAAAATAGAATAGAAATGGTTTTTAAGGTAACTAGTAAAGATTTATACAGTATGTGTGGATCACATAAAATATGTGTGTAAGTATTTTGACCGGATTCTATTTTCAAATAAAAATAAATTATGAACAGTGATCACTACTTAACTTGCCATTTATAACCATTACCGTCTTTGAGAATTTTTCTAACACGTCTCGTTTTAACCTATAATTATATATTCACTCAGCACACATTCATCATGTAACCACATGGGATAGGATGTATCATAACACCTCCCGAAAGTGTTATAAAACTACTATTGTCACCTCTAACGACTAGTATTGATACAATGCTGCAATGCAGCAAAATGTAACCGAAAGATTATAAAAAATGAGATAATTTGTGAAGAAGATTAAACTTTTGGAGATAAAGATGGAGAGAACCATGGGTATGCACTTTATTTTTTTTATTTTTTTATTTATATATATATATATTTCGAAAGATTATAAAAAATGAGATAATTTGTGAAGAAGATTAAACTTTTGGAGATAAAGATGGAGAGAACCATGGGTATGCACTTTATTTTTTTTATTTTTTTATTTATATATATATATATTTCGAAAGATTATAAAAAATGAGATAATTTGTGAAGAAGATTAAACTTTTGGAGATAAAGATGGAGAGAACCATGGGTATGCACTTTATTTTTTTTATTTTTTTATTTATATATATATATATTTCGAAAGATTATAAAAAATGAGATAATTTGTGAAGAAGATTAAACTTTTGGAGATAAAGATGGAGAGAACCATGGGTATGCACTTTATTTTTTTTATTTTTTTATTTATATATATATATATTTCGAAAGATTATAAAAAATGAGATAATTTGTGAAGAAGATTAAACTTTTGGAGATAAAGATGGAGAGAACCATGGGTATGCACTTTATTTTTTTTATTTTTTTATTTATATATATATATATTTCGAAAGATTATAAAAAATGAGATAATTTGTGAAGAAGATTAAACTTTTGGAGATAAAGATGGAGAGAACCATGGGTATGCACTTTATTTTTTTTATTTTTTTATTTATATATATATATAGATTTTTTTTTTTTTTTTTGTATTAGTAAAGAGAGAACCTCCTATACATGTGTCTCATGGAATGTGTGACTTTTAGACTCGTTTAAATTTTTTGTAACAATAAATTCTCTAGAGTGAAACAAGAAACAATAATGCATCATGTCAGGCATCAGCCCATCAGAAATTACCACATTCTGAGTCAGGAACGATAAAACTTAAACAAAACGTCTAAAGGTTGATTGTTGTAGAAAAAAATAAAATACCGGTGAGGGGAATTTTGTGAAACTGAAAATGAATTGAATTTTAGTTAGAAGGCATCTTAGATTTTCAGTACTTGAAAAGCTACTTGCTTATATTAAGCTCAAATATGCCCACATTATATAGCTCCATCCAATTGGTAAAATGTCTGCATCCTGGAGAGTTGGTGTCTTTACTGGTGAATGTCAATAGCCATAATGTGCAAGAGACGATGTATCCAATTTGTAGCATTGATCAAGTCCTTACAACCAGCATTATAAAGAAATTGCCAAAAGAAAACTATACATGGCCAAGAGTCCTACTAGCGAAAAGATGTTAAGGTTTGAAAAGCTTGGCATATGCCTGTAAAGACGATGAAACCTCACTGCCGAATGGTTACAAGACAATGACTGCTTGACAGTTAACGAAAAGTTACCAAACCAGAACTTGCATTTTTACTGGTGATAGTTCAGAATCAACTGCTGCAGATTGAAGCCAGTCCTTTGTACACATAAGGGCCTCTACTATCTTGGATGGTAATGAACATCTGTAACTATCCATCTCCTTGCGTCTGGTCTCAAAGATGGGAGCACTAGGGAGAGTACAAACTGGTATTGACAAGACATCAAAAGCCATTCTTGAAAGAGTTGGGTCCTTATCTCTGTTTACTTCCCACCAGGCCACCACGTCGAATTCATGGCTGCGTGGTAACAGAGGCTCCTGCAAATACTGATCCAATTCTGACCTCAACCGCTGGCTAGCCGACTCCATGATATATACATCGAAATCTGCAAACCCTAGGCCATTGGTTGACTGTCCAATTCCTTGGGGATCCTCCAAGTTGATAGTCATCCCATTCGCTTCTTCAAAAGTTAGAGGAAGAGAGGAAGAGGAAGGGCCACATATTCAAGGAAGAGCTCATGGATTCCATCATCGACAATCTTAGTATATGAGGCAGCCACGTCACCATATATTCTGGAAAAACTAAATTCAACAAGCTTCATTTTGTATCGTGGATCCATAACTACTGCCATTGCTAAAACAAAGCAGCATCTACTCCAGTAATTATCAAAATTTTCCTGCATTTATGTAGCCAGACCGCTGATCATGGGGTCCTCGCTTGCTCCTGCACGTTCCAACTCCAACTGAATCTTCAATGCTTCATGGAAGAATGTGTTTATTGTTAGCCTAGATCTGGTTGTCAAGAGATTGGCTGTGTCAAATAAGGGTTTCAAGTAAGAACATAGAGTCTCAATCTGCTTCCAGTCCTCCATCGATGGTGCATTCTTGTAATCTGGATCAGAAGTATCCAGACAAGAAAAGACTTCCTTTAATTCCGATGCAGCCAACTACATCTCGTAAGTTGTGTTCCACTGAGTTTGATCATCAATAGCAAGGCTATTCGAACAAGGCACTTGAAGTTTCTGTTTGAGCTCAAGGAACCTTTCTTCATGCAATTCTGAAGTTTTCACATACTTGACGTTATCTCTGACTTTAGCGACAATCCCATGCACAGAAGTTAGTACATCTTGTACTATGCAGCTTAGAGAACGGGCAAGGCAATTTCCTACCAACAATTGACCATTGAGAATAAGGGGGTTCTTAACAGAGAGTAGAGCTTTAAGATTATCACATGCAGCATTGCTCAGTGGTTGATTGATTGAAACAGAAAATAACTTCCCATTCATACTCCAGTCGACGAGGCAAGCAGCGACAGAATCACTAAAAGCAGTATCTGAATCAGGATATGGTTCCATTATGACATTAAGTAGCTTTCGTTGCATTTTCCCTTCACTATCAATGAACAGGCCCGTCAAACACACGTAGCCTGTAGTTTGGCATGAGGACCATAAATCCAGAGAAAGGCACATACGGCCAGGAATTCCCTCAAGAAGTTTCTGAATGTTTTGCCTTTCCCTAAGATACATCAGGACACAATCCATTTCTACAGTATTGAAGCTCACCATGTCAAATCGAGGCTGAAGATTTTGAACAAATGCCACTAAACCTGGGTGCTCAATCATGTGAAGGGGGTATTCGTGCATGATGATCATCCTAGAAATCTCGTGTCGACACCGATCTGGATCAAATGCAACGTGAGGTTCATGGGTTGTTCTGTAACGTTGCTTCAGAGTGCTAGAATTGGGGACCATCTCTGAGGGGACACTGTATGGGCTCAACTGACTCTTCTCCAGAGTGTGCAAGACACCTGAGCAAGCTCCCTTGGCTAAGTGCCGCTTAAGATGGCTTGTCCCAGCTAACCCAGAGCCTATGTCGTATACGTATGACTCTTCCGATCTCTTGCAGATTGCCCTTCTAGGTCCAGCACCCACAGTTTCAATTGTGAAATGCTCCCAAACCATGGACTTCTTTTTCCCACACTTTAGAGGCGGCGTCTCAAAGTTGCTGAGTAGTAGCTTTGTGTCGATGGTTTGATTCTCTACATTGTCAAGCTCCATTTCTGAATTCATTGGTTGTGTGTCCATTTGGACAAGCTCATGTTCGTGACTAGCAGGTAGGGTTTTTAAATATCCAGAGAGATCTAGATTAAGGAAAAATTTCTCCAAGAATGAATTGTATATTATATCCCAAAATATTTAATCAATAAGTTA
Source organism: Nyctanthes arbor-tristis (assembly GCA_963692815.1). Lineage (NCBI taxonomy): Eukaryota > Viridiplantae > Streptophyta > Magnoliopsida > Lamiales > Oleaceae > Nyctanthes > Nyctanthes arbor-tristis. The sequence continues at coordinate 41,293 of CAVNYN010219892.1, forward strand.
TCCAAAACCATACATCATCACAAAACCATAAATAGAATGAAAGGTAAGATCATCCCTTTCGTAGAACACCTTGAACACCATTCACTATCAATGCCATTAAAATAAGTAGAAAAACTATGACAGTGTCAACAGCTGCCTCACAGGCCTTATCCCTAACCCCATTAAGAATATAATATCAACTCACCTCAAGCAATAGCATTATTCAACTTTCATTATAATTCAGCTTAGATGGAAGTCACTAGACATTCCATTTCCTCATCATTCTATGTCTTCTTTTTTCAGTTTTTTCCTACAATCTCCTACCAAGGATAGTGAATATATGAAAGTTAGAATAAAAACATTCTAGTCAAGCAAGTCTAGTGACTGACTTCCTTGAACTTGGTTTCTCATTGCACAAATGTGAAAGACATTCTACAAATGTCCAGTTTCCAATAAAATGAATTTGCTTTCACTCATAACTGCATTTCTGTAAGCTCTACAGATTATTCATATAATTGTCATCAATAGTGATTATGACACACAGCAGTGAGTTTGGAAGAAGTCAGTTGGAGGAAACGATTACTTTGCCACGTGTCATGTGTTCTTTTATGTGTTCTTTATTGATGTTCTATTTATTTTCTTTTTTTTATCTATTAGATGTAAAACAGGGACACCTTCCGTAGTACAAATTCAGCTCTAGTCGAACTATCCTTAGAGACCATCAGACCAACAACTCTGCAAAACCGGGTAGTTGGCAAAACATTTTGCAATAGGTGCTGAACTAAAATTACAATTTTCCAAGTTCCTTACATACATTAGAAAAGAAAAAATTATTTTATCTTATTCTGAGGACAAATGGTAAAATGGATGATATTTGTTTATTTATTTATTTATTTTCCTGCAGTAGAATTTAGCTAGTTCATGAAATTATGAAAAAAAAAATACATATATTCTTGTATATAAAAATTACAGTTCCCTCCCTAACTTATCAGTTATTGGTGTCACAACTCCAATTTAATGAAGATGCTAATATGAGTCCCCGTGACATAGAAGTTATTATGATTGAAAGGGAGTTTTACTGTTTCAGTTGAACTAGAGAGAAACTTTGAGCAGTTTAACATATTGTCGTTCAAATTAAAGCTACGCCGGTCACATTACCCTTCAAATTTAGGCTATGTCTAGATAGCCATGCAAAATATAATCAGCAAATGCAAATTGACGACTTCAGTAATGTCGGGACGGACATTTACCAATTTAAAGAGGTTAGAGCATCTAAAATGGAGGTGTTAAATAAAGAGTCAGTGACATTTATTAGTCAACAACTTAAAAATATAGCTACAATGGAAGTGTTAACAAGATTGTTAAAGGAATATTTTTAGCACCAAATGTAGAATTTTTTTCATTTATTTCTTGTAGTATTTGTTTACTATTAAATTTTTGGGGAAATAAAATAAAAAAAATTGACCAATAACTTCTGTTTGTAATTAAATTTAACACTCCTATTTAACATCTACAATGTATCAACAATTGATGGTTAGATTTAAAATGTCTAGATGTCATTTAACATTTAACAGTCACTTAAATATTCCCCCCCCTTTCTCTTGTGGCAAACTAAATTGAACAACTCCATTGTGGATGCTCGTAGGACACAGGTTGGAGATCGATAAGCAGAGAAACTGAAAAGGTGGGGAGCGAACACACCCAAGAACAGACGAACTTTCAAAAATGTGGACGAGTAAAGACCCATCGGACTTCAATAAACACAAGGAAAAACAAAACCAGCAATCGATCAATCACGGGAGCCAAATACAGAACAAAAAGGGAGCGTGATATGAAGTAATCGATTAACTACAGAGAGCGCAAATCAACGAGAAATCTACTTAGTATTGCAGTCGGAATATATTTCTATTCAGATCAGATACATGCATACCTTAAAAGAAACCAAATTTTGACGGGGAAAGCATGGTAATTGGTGAATTTGACAAAGAATGCACCCTCAGGTTCGCCGGAACAAGTCCCCCAGACCAGGGGCCTTCCGTGAAAAGTCGTACATTCGGGCTTCAACCAATTGAATTGGACCTAATTCTTTCCTTTCTAAGGAACCCAGACAATATGGACTCCCCGGGTAGCCCATTAAACTAGTATACTCATGTGCTCTGCAGTGAATCTGACTGTAGTTTTTGTTATTAATTAAAAGGTAGTAAAGATTATAATATGAGAAAAAGTTGGACAAGAGGGATTGATAGGGAAGATTTGAAGAGGATTGAACGAAGGATGGGAGAAAATGAATACTTTGGAAAAATTTGTAAGAACAAATGTATATATTTTTTTTTGGACCAAGTAGAGGGGAAACACCCAGCCTTAGTGATAATTTGTTTTGCCCACTCATACGAATCTTCATGTGGGCTCAACTACATCGGTATAAGCCCAACTATTTTTCTATAAAGTCAAATTAGGTATTATGAATAATTACGCACGTCGTATGATAACTTAAGATTATTCACATAACAGTAATAAAATACTTTAATTATAAATTGTTAAGCAAAAAATTGTTAATTTTAATTTTTAAACTTGTAATTAAAATGGCAAATACAATTATTTTAGAGTAGGAATGACAACCACAATGGTTTTGAAGTAGTTATATTGTTCTCATGAGTGATGAATGATGATGGTGATAACATTGTTTAAAAAAATCTTTAGCTATATAAGATACATTGATACTGATGTATGACAGTAATTCAAAGTTGGGCAGATGATTGAAATTGAAAAAAAAAAACAAAAAAATTGAGATTAACCACCATAAAAAAGGTTTTGGTAGCGAAGTTTAATGACAAATAATAATGAGGGCAAAAAGAATTGATTACATATAATAAATGGGGTGCAATAACAAATAGGGGCAAAGTAGGGATTAAGAGAAAAAGATTGGAACAAAATGGAAAATCAAATATTTTACACCAATCCCACCTTTTATATATCTGGTAATTATATTACCACAACGGTTTTTTATCCGTCCATCACATTTTAGATACACTCCAATTAAACATTGTTTTTTTATAATTGCACCACATTTATTTTACAAATATAACTTTACCCTAATTAAAAAGTATTCAAAGAAAAAAAATACAGGAATAATAATATGTGCACCATAATCCATTTCTTCCTAAATATCAATCACAAATAACTACAGTTATGCCACATATCAATCATCACGGTCTTCATCGTAGCCATCTCAACCACCATGCTCATAGAGAAGGTTACGCATGACAGTACGAAAAATTTAAATAATTGTAGAAGGTTCAAGATTTTAAACAATTAATCGCATACTTGATAACAATTTATAATGAATTAACCTCAAATCATTGATTCATGTGTTTATATTAAGATTTGCTCATTAAAAAGTGGAGATGGGGTGGTGGCTCCGACGGAAGAGAGTTTGGAAGTGAGGGATGAATTATGAAGGTCAATAGCTTTGCTAATTAGGGATATATATTTTTTAAAAAAATGAAAATTTAATTGAATTTTGTCAATGTTTCAATGACTAATTCACACTACATAATAGAATATAAATTATGGTTCGAATTCGAATCCCAACATATTAGAAAAATATATAAAACAGTTGAGGTGGAGCAAAAAGAAATAGGCAATAAAAATATGGTTAATTATGTATTATTACTTAGGGTTGTATTGGTAAATAGAAAAAATACTTAAAAATGTGGTGAGTAAAGTAATTATTATGGTGGCAATATAATTATCTTTTATATATTAGTGATAAGGGAGCTCGATTCACAATTAAAAACAGTCATATCACTAAATTTGACTTTATACGTTGGCACAGTAATCTTGACAATAGTAAACCAACCAACATAATTATAAAATACAAAAAATCATTAGTGATTTCTCAAAAAACTAATAGTGATTTCTTGTAATTTATAAATGTATTGATTACTTAATAGAAACCACCATTAGTTTATTAGAATTTCATATACTGATAATGCTAAAATTGTTATAGACTCCAAAATCAATCTTTCATTTTCCCCTCTAAAAAGATGACATTTGGATTGAGTCTATTGTTTCCTTTATTTCAATCCAATGACGACGTAACAACGTTAGTTATGTTGAGAAAATGACATTGTCGCAAGTGCCGATGAAACTTCGCTTATATAGCTACTACTGTAGCTTAGCTAAGTGCAATGCATGCAAATTACTTGTAATTATATTTTCCCAAAGTAGTCATCCATCATTTGACATAAACTTTTAGAGTTTGTTTGAAGCTCTTTATTTTTACAATTTATAAAAGGAATTTAAAATGAGTGGAAATAAGTGGTGAAAATTTAATCAAAGTTTGAAATATGTGGTGATTGTTGAGTAGTTGTCAAATCTGTTGAGAATTAATGTAGATTCCCCGATTACGCCCGCAGGATCGTTGTTTAAGGAATTTAATGAGACAATGGAAAAATAAAAGAACGAAGACAAATTTACGGACTATCAAAACTTTTCACTATATGATTCAAGTCGCTACAACCATATAGAATTTCACTCACCAACCCACAACCCTCAAGTATTACAAGAAAAATACTCAAACTCTACAGCACTTAAAATTTCTACTCTTTGAACAAACCTCAAAGAGTTACAAGAAAAACTCACAAGATGCTAAGCTCGCCAATTTTTCTCTCAAAGACTCAAGTCACTCTTGTACATAAAAGAAGAGGAAAACATCTCTATTTATAGGCTTGGTTTCCTTAGAAAACAAGATAATCATTCTATGATTTGGATTCCTTTTCCTCCAAGAACTCTTCTTTTTTCCTTTTCCTTTTCAACTTTGGATTATTTTTGAAAATAAATCCAACAATCTCCACCTTGCCAAAATAAGCCAAAATCTTTGTCTTCTCCGGTCTTTTACACAATACTTGAGAAATTACCAGGTAAGCTTTTGACACTTTGACAGTTCCATACTCCACCACATGAGTATAATCACTTAGAATTAACAATAAATTCCAAGCATTTCATCG
>CAVNYN010219896.1:0-20515 GCA_963692815.1 Nyctanthes arbor-tristis
ATTTTTCAAATGGTAAAAAAATGATTTTTTTTTTCAAAAACAGGAACAATTAGGGATCGGGGTGACAACCCTCAAGAACTAAAAATAGCTTATATTAAAGTACTAATATAATTATAAATTTATTCCCATCATGGGTTTTGTAGTTTCGCCCGCTCCGTCACTATTTTGACTTGTCATTGTCAAAACCATTCAAAAGTAAACTATTTTATTCTGGTATACACACAAAAGTTCAAGTCTATATCATATCGAAATGAATTTTCAGTTGTTTTTAGAGGAAATGGTAGCTGATCCTCGATTTCTCGTAAGTGAAGAAAGATCCAAAATTAAAAATCAAGCTATAGAGACCGCTATTGCAAAAATGTAAGAAGTAAAGTGTGCTTTTATAAATAAGTGGTCTCCGTAACTAAGATCACGTTGTTTCTGTAGAAATTTTGAGCAAGATCCCCTACATTTGTCACCAAAATTCTTCATTTTTGCAAAAATATGTAGCATGAGAGCCTAAGATGGATATTGACAGCCAGTGGCATAACTAGCCAATAATAAAAGAAGGAGTCGGATCGAAAACTCTAAAAAGTCATTTATATAAATGCTAGTTTTTTAAAAAATTACACAAAGTCAATTGCATTGCAAAAAGTGTTGTCACTTGCTAATTTTTTAGCTAACAAATTCAATTAGTACTTCGTATTTACAATATTTCTCAATAACCTAATAGCAAATTGCCAATAAAATTCCTTTTAACATACCTCCACAAACAAAACCAATAACCAAGCTACTAGCTATTCAGCCGTCTATGTTTTAATACCTTTTTTATTTCATATTGATTACGACGCTCTTCCGATCTAAATTTAGCTTTTTCCTTTAATTTCAGTAAAAATTTCACTAGCATAGAGTCTTGAATGACTAAAACTAATTCCAAAATCCATATTTCCTTCTTTAATTCCTTTAACTAGTTTTCTCACCTGTACATTGCACGAGCTTAATTCCTTGACAATATATAATGAATGCTATAAAAATTGTAATACATATAAACAAATTTAAATATTTGTTATATAAATATAAAACTGTTGATTGAACACATCATTTTAAATCAAAGATATCATTTTTTTTTTGTTTAAGTATTTCAAATTTTGAAACACCTTATTTATAAACAACATTTGTTGTGTTATTTGTTGGCTTTGTACATGAAACTCATTTCCGACTCCAACAAGATATGCTTAATAACATAAAAGGGGAAATCCTTTGGTTTTTTTCCCTTTATATATTTTCTTTAATTTCTTATTTACTTTTAATCTATCAAAATGCAATCTAAACTGATTAGACACAAAATAAAACTACGGAACATATACTTTTTTTCTATACTGCCTAATTTAAACAAATATGACCTATACTGAGTTAAATGCAAAACAACAGCTAAGTATCTCCTTTACTTGTTAAAAGTTCATTTAAGTTGTAAACTTACTAAAACATATTAATAGATCATACACAACATTTTTCTTTTTTTCCCCAATGATTTATCTAATTTAAAAAATATGGGATAAAGTAGTTGTTTGAATAAATAGCGCAATGATTAGATATTCACGTTTTAAGTGGAAAGTATCGAGTTCAAATTACACATATTTCTCATCCCTCCTTTTATTTTACAGAGAGAGAGAGAGAGAGATGTAAACAAACTAATTGCAAACCAATAACTAAAGCACCTTATTTACTAATTAAAATATAGTACTACTACTAATAAACTACATGAATGCATTTTGTTAATGAACATTCTAAGTTAAAAAATTAGAATACATGTAAACAAACATTTATGATTTAAACCAAATCACTAATTAGTAACAAAACACCCGTTCTCAAAATAAATTAATAAGGTAAAACGTTAAGAAAAGAGCCCTTACGACGTTAAACGATATAAGTCCATTTTTCAATTACTAATTAATGAGTAATCCGAAAAATATTAATTAGTTATTAAAAAAATGTTACTAATCAAGTGGATAAAATTACTTAAACTCTATTAATTAATTAATTTAAATTATTATTAAAACACAACCGAACACATATTGGTCTAAAGCATACAAATACAAATATTGTTATTTCAATTAAGCAACTAATTAGCTCATAAACATGTATATAAAAAAACTCAGAAATATATATATATATATTAATCAAGGATTACTTTAACTTTCTCAATCTCTAAATAAGATATATCTCAACAAAATAGAAAATGCAACAAAGTCATCACAGCATTTTTGTATGCAAAAATCACCAACACGACGTGAAAAAGAAAAAGAAAAGCAATAATAGATGTGAATGAACGCAAGTGGCAAGAAGGCAACATATATTAAGGAAATTAATTAGTAAGCAAAATAATTGCGAACAAAAAATAAGTTTTGATTTGCGTATGCATGGTGGTTTCAACTAAATTAGTGGTAATTACAAAAAATAAATCAGAAAGATGGATAGTTACAATTAAAAAATACGGGTAGTTTCCACAAAATTAGTGGGTAGTTATAATAACAGTTACACAAAACCAGTAAATGAAAAGTGAAGAAAAAATAAAAAAGGTTTTAAAAATGATTCTAATTTCAAAATCATGTAAAAAGCAGTTATACTAATTGTAAACTAGGCGGTTACATATTAACAGTTACAATAGCTATAGTAATTAACATTTGGCAATGTAAACAAAAAAAATTTAAATAATAATTATAATAATTTTCTGATTCTAGCTTTCGGCGGGAAAAAGATTCCCTTTACTTCAGCTTTTAGTATATTATAGATTATAGATTTCACTTCCTTTAATTTCATATTTCATTATCTTCTTGGTAAAAATTTCATTTGCACAAGTGACAAGTCTGAAAAAACTAAAACAAATTCAAATTGAAAGAAAAGGTATTAAAATTTCGAAGAATCAAGAATGCTTGGCTGCTAGCAGTCAGCTGCCAATGAACGAACTCCGAAGTTTGGCCGCCACAACGAAGGGCTGGAGAGTGAAAACTTTTCTTTGTAGGTTTGACATCTTGATTGTGGTTAGAATTCGATTTGGAGATTTTTGGAGATCGGAAAATTTATTTGTGAATCTAGAATGAGACGATGCGACCGAGTTTACTTTATAATTCAAATAATTAATGGGTTGGGAATCGGGTAATAAACTAATAAGGTGATTTTTTTTTATTTTAAAGGATACTGGGTTTGGCCTTCTCCTTTTTGGGTTTCCCTTGGCCAGAGCCTGAGACATTTTCCCCCAGCCCAAACACAAATCCTATAGTCCAAAGCAATTTTTTGCGATCTTTACATAAAAACCACTCTTTTTAATAGTATTTTAAAAAATACTCCTGGATCAAAAGTAATTGCCAAAATACCATTTTCGGTGGCCGATGGCACGACATAGTTAATTAAAAAAAAAAAAGCAAAACAAAAAAAGAAAAAGAAAAAATACCATTTAAAAAATAATGTTACCAAAAATCAAAGGAAAATTTAATTTTAACAATACAAATCATGCCAATTATCGGAGTGCAATGTTACCACCGTTTTCAAAAAAAAAATTAGTACTCACAACTTGGTAAGAAGCACGAAAAATGGTGATAAAAAAATTCATTATAATGGGAGAGTAACAAATCCGATCCGTTGGTAACAAAATGATAAAAAAGAGGACAATAACAAAACGGTAACATAGGGAAAAAACTAGTACATAGACATGGTAACAACCCCGATATGTGGTAACATGTGGAAATAAAATCATAGTAGTAACCATTGTAAAAACATTGTTACCAACTAAAATTCTCGGTAACATAGGAAAATAAAGAATCGGTAATGGTAACAAAGGAAAATAAACGAATAAATCAACCAGAAGATGGTAACAACCCGATAAATAATAACAAAATGATAAAAAAAAAGGAATAGAGTTCATCAAAAACTTTAAGACTTGCAATTGTTTGAAATAAAACAATTTGAACAGTTAAGACAAATGCTTAACCAAAACAATACAGAAATAATAGAAGCTAATCAAAACATTATTAATTGAAGAAACCGAAGGCAACGGAAGTTTCTCAAAACACATCTTACTTTCTCAAAAGAAATTAGAACAAATTTCTTAAAGAAAGTTAGAAATAAGCACTGAACAAATTTTCAAAAGAAACCTTTTTAAAAAATTTGTTGAACGATTTTTCAAAAAAACCTTCACATGTGTAATAAGGAATTTCTACCAACTAGGGACTACACCTCAATAGTTATTTGATTAAAAGCAGTGTATCTCCAGCGTTCTTTCTCCACAAAATCTAAGTCAAAAAATCTGGAAACAAATGCTCAAATTCTATACAAATCCTCAAATTTGTCAGCATCCCAAATTTGCTTTGAAAGAGATTGAGGTGGAGGATTCAATTGGGCTTTTCAACAAAGCATTCAAGCCTTTGGTAATTGCAGGGAAGTGTTTCAAGCAACAATCCAAGAATAGTACTTTTGATTTTGTTTTTTGCGACGGTGGGTTGATTGAGAAGTCTTTGAAATTAGCGGATTTTGCAAGTGTGAAAATTAAAAAGAAAAAGAAAAAAATGCAAATTCAGCTGCGCCCAGTGGCAGGTTGTGGTGGTGGTAATCGCGGCGGGCTCCAGCGGCGGCGGGGGTGGAGGGGGCTGTTACTTTGAGTTACATCTAGGGTTATATATATGTATATATATAGAGATATTTTTATACACAAAATGATTTAAAATTAATTACAATTATTTATTAAAATAAAATAAGTAGTGGTATAAAAGTAATCCGATGGGGTATAATTGAAAATAGTTTAAAGATCGGAAGAATGTAAAAATGATAGAACTAAACAAAAAGGAGTAGAATCTTTAATTTCCTCTTTTTTTTTGGCCTTTTTTATGAGGTTTTACATGGATTTGGGCAGAGATAGGGTAAGCCATGGCCCAGTATGGCCCCTGCCTCTGCCTGGTTGACAACTTGTACAAAAAAATGTAAATTTTAGGGTAATGTACACTTAATGTTTCCAACCTTCCAATAAGTGGGAGTTCACGTCCTCAACTCTTTATTTCTGCTTCTGTGAGTCCTCAATCTTTACACAAATTTCCTTTCACGTCTCTACTAACATAAGACGTGCAATTGTTTCGTTAACCAACTATGTGAAGAAAGGGTAATTTACACTTAGCATATGCAATCTTCCAACCTTTAATGCATTATGTCTTTACCTTTTATTTTTGGTGTTATAGATCCTCAACCTTTAAACCGTTATATTTTCATAAATATCGGAAGAGCACACGTTATCCTCATGTAAGGTTGGGGACCTTAGGTGAAGTTACTTTTATGTCATTATTATCTTTTTAAATACACAAACAAAAATAAATAAAAATATAGGAAAATAATATAAAAATTAAAATGCAAACGCCACACCTCCATCTTTATAAAATGTTGGTTATCTGAAAGCCCAACAATATCGATGGCTGCAAGATCTCGATGTCCTACTGTCAACAACGTTATAAACAAATTTACTGATGAAGTAAAATTAATAGTCATCAATGATTTTTTCATCTCCATCGACCTATTTTTGGCCAAATGATGGCGGTGCGAGCAGTGAAAGAGTCTCTAAATCGGCACTGAACAATAAAGTCTCATGTTGTGACTATTTTTCTCCTTCATTCCTAAAATGTTTTTGGGAGATTGTGGGCTTATCTTGAAATAAACTGGCGAGGGCATAAACTAGCTCGTTGTACTTACAGTATATACTATGTCTAGCCTTGTGCGGGATAAGAAGATTAGTTTTTCGACTAGCCGTTGGAACATTCCTTTATCAATAGGATTTCCTTATGTAATGAATCTCTATTTGTGGTTAGGATCAATAGGAGTCTCAGCTAGTTTACCCCCAATCAAACTAGTTTCTTCTAGTAATTCGAGGGTGTATTTTTTTTTAGATAAAGCTATACCATCTAGATCTGGGCACATGATCTGGGAATCCAGCAAACCCAACTCAACCTACCCGCAATGGGTCGGGTTAGGCTGGGTTACTGTTCATCGCAGGTCGTTCACGGGTGGGAAGTTAGGGAACCCGACCAGGGTCGAGTCAGGCTCCGGGTTGAGCACATAGAACCAGCGCAACACGGGGACCTTTGACCTGGAAACTCGAGGCAGGTTTAACTTGAGTTGGGTCCTCGAGTTCAACCCGATCTAGGCTTTTTTTTTTTTTTTTAGTTTCCCAAAAATCGTGTTTGGTGCTGTGCTAATTTAACTTTTCCATTCAGTTTCACACAAAGGGTCAAAGGCAGCAATCACCACACTCACTCTCTCACTCTCACTCTCTCACACCTTTCCATTTGACATTTTCAAATTTGGTTATGTTAGTTTTCAATTCTGGAATGGTTATGGAAGGAAGATTCATATAAAAAACATAGCCCATGGAACAGGGATATATCAACTATTACTTAAATCTGATTAAGGCCCTGTTTGGTTCGTGTTATAACAAAAATATATTATAATTCCATCACATCAAATCACAATTTTTCACTTTTCAATAAAATTTAACCAATCACATTAAGACACATGTTACAAAAAATTTAAATTTTAGAATATATTATAACACAATCTAATTATAACACAAATCAAACGAACCCTAAGTAACTAAAAAATGATTAACAAAATATAAATTTATAAACACTTAATAAGCATTGTTAAATGCTATTTTCAAAATCGATTGACTTCAACTAAGTTGAATACAAATTAGCTGGGAACTAATTAATAAGGTATATTTTCATTTAGTTTCCTAGGAATAAAATACAAAGATCGGAAATGTACAAAGGGGTTTCATTACTTCTCAATGAAAAATTTGTAAATACAAACAAGAAATAACCATAAATTTTTTTGAAACATAAATAGTAGTAATTTTTTAAAAACCAAAAAAATACGGCCTTTCTTTTTTTTCTCTTTTAATTCAGCCCTTCTAGTTTTGATACTCGATGTCTTAGTCTCCAAACTCCAAAATCATTGCAAAACATGCCTATTCTCGATTCTTTAAAGCTTTTCCCTTAATTCTTTAATAAATAAACAAACTAAACATAAATAAACATTTTAACATGATAAAACTCACAATAAATTACTAATGTGGAGAAATTAAACAATCTAATCAAGCACTTATCAATTTATTTACAACAAAAATAATTATACCATTTCTTATTTTTCATATCTATTTATTTAATAAAACCATTATATATATATATATATATATTCATCATTCTTTCAAACCCTAGAAGCCACCACCTCTTCCGCCACCACCTCACCTTTCCCTGCTCCTTCCGAGGCGCAACCACAATTGCCGCTGTTTTTGGCCAGCCACCTTCATCCTCTCCCATCATGGCCACTAATTTGTTGTTAAGTGATTGACAATAATAATTGGATAATTCCTTAATGAAGGCTGCCGACAGGGAAGAATTTGGAAACGACTTTAGTGTGGTTGTGGAGTTCAATGGAAATGTAGGCAATCCGGAAACGGAGGCAAATCCGAGCTTCCGATGCCTTTTTTCTTTTTATTTTATTTTTTTCATTGGTTTTCTTTATTTTTTACGTCAATACGTCATCATGGTAAGTTTCATATATGAAAATAAATGTGTTAACACTCACGGTTTCCGTTTTTTTTTAACCCTTTTTTTTTTAACCCTTCTTTTGTTACCATATTTTTTATTACCATTTTTCCGATACCCTGTTGTTTTTATTATGTTACCATGTTTTGGATTTTGTTAATATGATTTTTTGTTTTCCCGGTTATTTTGCTATTTGTTACTGCGTCTTTTGATTTTTGTTATTATTTTTTTTTTTAAGAAAAAAATTTTTCGATGATTTTTTCTGATTTGTTATTATTCGTTGGCGGGGTTGTTATCATGGATTAGGACGATAGTGTTTTTGTGACGTGGTAGTGGCATCAAGTGTTGGCTATGGTTGTGCCTATGTATTTCAGTGGTTGTTATCATGGTAATGATATTTTTCAATGGTTGTTATTATGACTCTTAGAGATAACACCAACGTTTTGGATTGTTACGTTGTTTTTCCGGGTTCTTTTAGTTTTTTTTACTATATATAGATATATATATATATATATATATTTTATTGTGTTAACATATTAAACAATTGTGACATCGTGGTCCTTGTGGCGGTGACTTGGCAGTGATTGGCAATGGCAGCAACACTGACTTTGGTGGTGGTTTATAATAATAATAATAATAATAATAATAATTAAACTTTATAAAAATTGGTTTTGGGTAATTTTTCAATAAGAAAGGGTATTTTTACAATTAGTTTCAATAGAAAGGTATTTTTCAAATCCCTATTAATAAAAGAGATATTTATCAAAGGGGAAGTTAAAACATATACCTCATTTATTATTTTTATTACTGTTATACACCACACTCCTAAAGTACTTGCATATTTACTCTTGTAGAGTGCATTTATACCCCTTCCTTTTTTCCCGATTTTTACCTTAATTTTTTTATTATTTTTCTTTTATTTTATTGTATTTCCCAACCTATTTTGCTATTTATTATTGTAAATATTATTTGCTCATAATTACCCACTTATAACTGACTAATCCCTTAACCGTAGACAATCACTCTTCGTTGCTCGTAAAATTGCAAGATCGGAAGAGCGTCGTAGAGCAGCCCGAATACTTTTCATTATTGAGAGTATGTTTAAACAATGATTTTAGGATATTGTTTCATCCCTATATTTTCTAATGATTCAGGTTTAATTTAAGGCTTCATATAATTGGAAAAAAGTTAGTTATGTTGCATCATTTTTCTTTGCTTCGCCGCGGGAACAATTCCGGTGGTTCAATCTATGCTTTCATTTTTTTTTTAATTTTTCACACTTGGCGGTCTCTTCTTTTTTTTTAAATCATTTTTCAAAATTTATTGGAGTTGCTATCATCTTCCAGTTCATTTCTTTTTGTTTATTTTCATATATTACCATTTATTGGGGAGCTGTTATCATGTGTTAGTTGGTTTTTTTTTTTTTGTGCCTATGATGCCATTCTCATTATGTTATTTTTCTCTTTCTTATCATTTTATTACCATTTAATCAGACTTGTTGTCATCTCGTTATTATGAATTATTTTCTCATTTCATTGTTAATGTGATATTTTCCGAGGGTGGTAACATTTGTTTATGAATGGTATCATTGTTACTTTGGTTGTGGCGTGGCGATATTGGCGTTTGACATTGTTCCTGAGTTGAAAGTGTTGTTGGCGGCCCATACAGATGGCTATTTTTTATTGAAAAAATTTATACTTTAAGAAATTATTATTATAATTTATAAAAAAATTTAATAAAGAATTGAATTATTAATTAAAATTCATTTAGTGTATTTTTGAAATAGAAAATAGAATCTTTATAATTACTTTTAATCTAAGTGTATTTTTTAAAATACTATTATAAAAGGTGATTTGTATGTAAAGAATGCTTTACCAAAAGAACTCCGTAGATATAGATATAGATTAGGCAAAAGATGGGCCTTGTGTGTTTTGAGCCCATTTCCTTGTATTTTAGCCGTAAAATCTCGGGTACTCAAGATTTTTTACTCAAAAAATTTTTTCGACGGCACTAGTGACCCAGAGTTGCTTGTATTTCTCGCACTTTTTTGGGTTGCGGGTGGGAATTCGGTTGATTTTTGGAGTCCGCGTTTTAATTACAACTTCTAAATGGGCGCTGATAGGACAAGAAATTTTAAAGAGGGTGACCTCTCTTTAAGAGAGCTCATACAACCCCCTCTTATTGGGAGGACAGGGGTCTAATAAGAGGGGACCACCTGGGTGGAGGCCTCCCTGTAAGGGAGAGGCCCTTCCCTATAGTCGGACTCTCAATAAGGCTACTAAATAAATCCCTAAAATTACCACAAGGCGATTAACCATTCTAAGAAAATCCTGTTTCTAGGGTTTTAGATTGGCTGGCAATTTGGATTTTACAGGTAAAGCTTGACGGAATCACAACCAATTTTGAGTTCGGTTTTGGTTAAATATTTATGCTGATATATTTCGGTTTTTTTGCTTGGAAGCTGGAACGAGCTCAAAATAGGCAACAATAATAGTTTCGGGAGAAAGTTGACCCAGTATTACTTACCTCAGGGTTTTGCATTGATTCCTACAAGGTAGTTCGTCTTCTTCTCTTCATTTCCAAACGATTGCCAGTTAGACTCTGAACTTGTTTATGTATTTGAATTTTTTGTGCTTGTTTGGTTTTGTCCATATGTTGTCGGTGATCTTACCCCAAACCCGATTAAACAAGTTCAATGCATTAGGCATCCCTATAACTAAGAACAGAGATGAAAGAGTTTGGACTTTTTCTTTGAATAGTTCATTTCCTTTTCAGTCTTATATTCAACTGTTCAAAAGGAGAGACTATGGTTTTGTCTTACTATTTATTTAGCATAAAGTCATTTCCCCCAAAATTCTCATTTTTGCCTGGAAACTTGGTCAAATTGGTTTCCAGTTGACATAATCTTGAAGGAGAAACCGGAATCAGTTTAGTATCCTAATGCCAATGCTGTAAAGGAGAAGAACAATGATCATATTCTTAACAATAGTCAAACTGCATCTGAAATTTGGAGTTAGTAGATCGGAAGAGCACACGTCAGTTGAAGGTTGATTTTATTACAACTGGTGTTATATTTGCCTGTAACATCGGCCGCCCCTCAAATGTTATCACTAAAAATAACACAACCAAAAGTCCTGTGTGGGCAACTGCCCCCACTGGACACCAGGTGCCTCTGCCCCTGCATTACCTTGTAATGTGAGAGATAATAAAGTGAAAAAAAAATGATTATTATTATATAAATCTTTTGCTTGCTGAAATCAATGGCAGTACATTTAGTCCTTTGGTGTAGATTCAGTTGCTTTTGCTTTTTTTTTTTTTTTTTTTTTTCTTCCGATCTTATCGCTGTGTTTAGATTGATTTCTTGCTGACTCAATACTCCAACTAAAATGTGAAATTTAGACTTTTGCAAGGAAGAACATATATATAACAGTATTTTCCTTTAGTATTAGACTTTAAGCCTATTAATCCCAAGCACCAATTCTATGCAGCCAAACACAGATATAATTCAAAATGAAAATTTTCAAGTCTTGACATGTCAAATGGGAAATTAGAGCACAAAAAAGTAATACCTGATGGCTTGCATAGATTGAAGCACTTAAAGCTTATCCAAGCGTGAAATTAACAGTCCTTTTCATATTTTTATTATTGCGGGATTGTAAGAAAAACCAATTTGATCTTTTTCATTGCAAGATATGGGCCATATAACTATGACCAGTTAGAGAAGATTGTAGATCTAAATTGTGATTTTTTGATCTTTTTTTTGTACTCCTATGTTGTTACTTGTCTAAGAACATTGCATTTTTCATTGAAAATTCTTAGGACACATCTTCTTAGATTAGTGAAGTAGTTCGTATTTCAGTTCCAGAAAATAAAATTACTTTTTATCTAGGCATCAGACCTAGATGCAGACATGTAAGATTTTTAATTATCCATTTCTACTTCACTAGAATTCATAGCAAGGACCTTAGATATCCATTGTATTCTTGTCATTGGAAAACTTACAACTAGTAGTTTAGCGCATAGCTTCAACTTATGTATATCTTAAACATTTAGCTTTAATCTACCTAGTTGAAATCTTTTAGTATCTACGAAAAATGCCATATTACATGTTAATTTCCTTATAAGAGCATCGCAACAAATGATTTCAAATCCATTTAAGAGCACCGCAACCTATTTCTTTAATGTACTGTAATTGTCATGACACTTGAACTTTGAACTTTCTCATTGGTTTTGCTGAACTTTCTGATGAAATGAAAATAGTTTGTTTGAATATCTACAAGATTCTATTTATTCTTTGTGGTTTAAAACATTCACATTAAATCTGCCCATATATAAGTATTTGACCATCCAATTGTGTATTTCATATGTGGTTTGAAACTCACAACATGTTCGGCAAGACATTTATAAATATGTTAATAACAAAGGTAAAATAAGTGGTGGAGAAGTGATTTAAGGAAGTTGGAGCTGTGTTTTGATTTATGATATCCCATCTATATTGATTTCAACTTCACACTTGCCCATTACAAATGTTAAGTTGACCTGGTGCGTGTGCCGCACGTTGATATTTTAATGGAGCATTTGATAAGTACTTCTCGCTGGAAAATAATTTGTTGTGTAAATTCTTTTATAGTTTTTGCTCTTCTAATTCAATTCATCTTATCAATTAGAGTTCTTGTCTCTTTACTCCTATCCTATAGCAGCTTGTTTGTTATGTCTTTTACAAAAATTAATGTCTTTAGTGGACGTATTAAATAGCTTTTTTACTTCTCTTCTTAAGGATTGTGTATTATATAAATGTACAAGTTTGTTTATATTTTTGGGCAGCCGTGGTGGTTAGTAATATGTCTCTCCGCAAGAAGATCTCTGTGCGCCTTATTGGCAGCATCAGATTTGGTGAAGATACAATAGAAAATGAGATTATTGAGGATGAGAAACTACAGGAAATTGTTGAAGATAAAATAAAAAACGAAATTATTAAGGGCAAGAAATCTGTTGAAAATATTCATAAAGAAAAAGAAATTGAAGGAGATGTTCCAAGTGAAAAGTCAAATGAAGTGGAAAAGAATGCCAACGAGAAAACAGAAGAAAATTCTGCTGATGTCAATAGTTTGTGGTTATTTTTGATCCTTCAGACTCTCAACTTGAATGGATTCCACAAAACCCTGCACCAGTAAGGAAAAAACTTTCAATATTTTTTTAAATTATTTTTGTCATTTTGTAGTATAATATCAATATAACTTGTATAGTTGGGGACTAGTTGGGTAATTTCATTATTAAGTGTTTCAACTTGAATAAATACAGTCACGCTTGATACTACTAATAGTTTTCTGCATGACTGTTTGGTGTTATTTGAGATTTTTTTTTTCTTTTTTTGGTAAATTTAACTTAGTTGTTGATTGAGATTATAAATTTATGTGGTGATTGGGGATTAGAGGAAGAAACAAAAATCTTCTTTGATACAACCTACTTGGAGGACTTGATGATGAGAGGCTAGTGGGACACGGCAGAAAAGTACTTACAAGCATTCATAGGATTAGATGATGCAAATTCTGTAAGAATTTTCTTTGAGATCCGAAGATAAAAGTTTACAGAAGCCCTCAGGTGAGTTTTCTTGTTGTCTTTGCATTTGTATTCATTCTTACATCCTTATATGATTCTGAACGTATAATTGTAGGATTGATGATGTTCAAGCTTTAATTCTATGGAATAAGGAGCTGAAAATACTGTTGTCTCATGATTGCATTTTTGACAATTTACAGGAGTTAATTACTAATATGTTCAGCAAATAAGAGAGTATTTGTATTTGTCATCTTGGTAACTATTATTATGGCACCTTTTATTCTATTATTTTCAAGAGTGTGATTTAGTACAATATTGCGCAGTTGTGGAATGCTATTATCCAAGTATGAAGATAGAGAGTCTACTAAGGCTAGTGTCGTGAGCCTTGTTGAAGACAACCTCATTTCACGTGATAAGATCAAGTTCCATGAGGCCATAGATTTAAAGAAACTTGTAAAGAGTTGTATTTCTTCGTCATTCGTAAAATAATCTTGTTAGGTTATGGTATATATTTCTAGGAGTTTTGAGAATGAGATGAAAGTGATACTAAAACTAAAATAGAAACATATCTTGTATTGAGGAAATAGACTTAAGCACATGTTATTTCTCCCAATTTGTAATATTATCTTTTTGAGTTTACTAGTATGTGACACATGCGTTGCACATGTTTGGTGTTCCTATAATGTCATCTCGAGATATTCTTTATCTAAATATTAATTCTCTAAATTGTTGAAAAAAATGTAATTAGATACTTTATCTTATCAAATTTATATTAAAAAGTCCATTAAAACTTGAAAAGAGAATCAGAGGTCTTATTCGATAAGGAGAAGAAGTTTTGTGGGTCGATGATTGTTTTTGCATGTTATTTTAATCAAAGAATAGATACTTTCTTTTCAAAACAATGATTAAAATGCATGTAAACTAGATTAATGGATAATTTTTTGTAATGGCATATCATTTGAAGCAAAAATTAAATAAAATAAAATATTAAACGTGAGAGAGGATTGCAAAGCTGGAATTTGAAGAGACAACATAATATTATATGTCATAATATGATATTAAATACTAATTTATGTTCAATTATAAAAATAAATATAATTAAAGGACAAATATATAATTATAAAACGTGGATGAGGGTATTATCATTTAAAAATATTTCTTCAAGTTATTCTCTTTTATATATAGCATAGCATAATGTTAATATATAATTATAAAATATGGATGAGAGTATTATCATTTAAAAATGTTTCTTCAAGTTATTCTCTTTTATATATAGCATAGCATAGTGTGTGTATTTGTTTACTTAAATAAAACCTTTCTATTCACTAATTGTTTGGTCATTTAACCAATTGAATGCATGATTTATTTGTTTAGCTAAATAAAACATTTCTATTCACAAATTGTTTAGCTGTTCAACGCATATGACTGTATGATTTAATTTTACTAATTGCTAATTCAATGTTTATAAATGCATGATTTAATAAAAACAACCAAATATAAAATCAAAATAATAATTAATAATGTCAATGGGCAAATATATGAAATTAAACTAAATAAGTGGGGGTAGGGTCGTGTAAAAATGTCTCTCCAATTTATTCTCTTTCTTAAAATAATTGTATTGTAAAGTTTTAATTTAATTAAGATAAACATTACTGTACACGTTTTGGGAATGAATGAGATGAAATGGAAATTTTATTTACAATTAAGAGTATCCTATTGGATCTTTTTATACATGCTCAATACGCCGTGACATCTTAGACACGTTTTTTTTATTTATTATTATCTTTGCTTTTTATTTTTTATTTTTTTACTACATACTAGCCAATTGTTCATCTATTTGAGTTATTTTTATATAGAGAAAAAATCAGAAATTTTTAATGGGAAAAATTAGTGGATCAACATTAAAGGAGTGCATGGGAGAATATTAATAGCCAGGCATGTATGCTCCCACATTAACAATGATGAAATCCTCTTTGTAATTTTAGAGTAGTAAGAATAATAAAACTTGTGTTATTGCTTTGCATCGTAAAGAGGTTAGCGTGATATTTCAAGTGGTTCCATCTTCGATAAAATTTTTGGAACTATTTTTCTTCTAGCGTTACTAGAGATGCGGCTAAAATCGACAAGTTGCGGATGCCACCTTCTAATCTTTCAAAGTAACTTTGCGTCCATTTCTCTTTTTCAAGTTATGATTGATAATTTGTAAGATTAGTCTTGTATTTCAAATACAATAATATTATTTATCTAGACTGATCTCCAGTTTAATTGTCATTTTTTTTACTGGCATTTGAATAAATTAATGCCCTCATGTATTTATGCATCTCCTCCCATCCTAAATGTAGTGTTGATAACTAAACTGGAAATTGGATAAATAGCATTACTCTTTCAAATATAAATATAATCGAATTTGACTGTTTTTTAAAGCAAAATATGAAATTTCACTATTAGAAAAAGTGATTGTCAACAAGGCAACCAAACGTGCTATTATGAGACCTTCAACTAGATTCTGAAGTTGACAATTTATTGTCATGAACTTGGCTCGGGTATTTCAATCTTTGTACGGTTAGGTAAATATGATGATTGTGAAGTGGCCGTCAAAATGATTTTCAATGGTGGAGCTGAGTTGGTCAAGAAGGAAGTAGATTTTCTGATCGCCATGGATTCACATCCAAATGCGATCTCGATATTTTGGGAAGAAAAGCGACCACAATTTTGATTACCTTATTCTTGAGAGATATTCATTTTCTTTATGTGATTTGATAACTTACAATGCAAAGTATGCTGAAAATGATAAGCCCAAGGCCAATGCCAGACTTTGAGTCCAAATGTAAAAAGTGGCCCAATATCATAGCGTATGTTCGAATGTTGTTTTATTTTTTCTTGATAAATTAGCAAATAGAAGGCAAAAATAATAATAATACGGCAACTTATCGTATATGAGTTCTATATAAAGAAAATATTTGAAGAAGTTGAGAAAATATTTTATAAGATAAAATATGCAAATGAAAATGAGTGTGAGGGTGTTTCAGTGTGGAGCTTTTGAAGACTTTATAATGCACACATTCTTTTAAGTGGGTGACTTTTACGAATTTTAGAAAATATTAAATAACATTTATGGATTTGGTAGAACTTCTCAAAACTACTATAGACTTTCATTAAAGATTTTTTAAAACTTTTCATAGCTTTTTACCTGTCAATAATAACAATAATAATAATAATAATAATAATAATAATAATAACAACTTTTTATAACTCTTCGAACAATTTTGCAATTCTATTATTCTTAAAAATATTGCCCTTTCAAAAAAAAAATATTGTATGTAATTGTAATATGCGCTGAACAACCTTTTAAATTATTGGATCAATTACAAATAAAACCAAAAAAAAAATATCATATTTTTCTTGTTAGTAAAATTAATAGTAATAATAGCAGTCAGAATTTGCACCGTTGACATTTTATAGAAAAAATTTAATATTTTACGATAGGCAATATTTTTTTATTTTATTTTAACTAATGTTTGTATTAAACTTGATGACATTTCAAGTGGTGCGTTGGGTGCAAGAGACTAACTTATCAAAAGAAGCGCTTAATTTGACCCGCAGCCTTGTGATGGAGGTTCAAGGTCAACGGGCATGGTTTCGTGTCCTATTAAAATGTTTTTGTTTTATTACTTTTTATATGAATTTTTTATAGCCTCAAATCTGTGGTAATAGTTAAAGAGTTGTTAAATTATTGGTCAAATTAATAGTAGTTGAATTATACTGGGAATGAATAATGAGTATAAAACAAACTCTAAAAGGGTGATGATTCATTCATTGTTTTGGGACTCCACCGCTCGGCTCAAGTTTTTAGTGGATGTTTGTGAATGGGTCAAAATTTTATAAAAGAAATTTAAAATTTTACCTATAGAATAAGTAAACTTTAAATATATTATTTAAATAGTTACAAAATATTTTTTCATATTATTAGGTTCCAAGAATTAGGGGCCCTGAGGTGGTTATCTCACTAGACTCATATCAGGTCTAGGCCTAACCACGGCCCTTGCGCTATCAAATAGTCATTGTCCAACTGAGTTCTTAAGGAATATAATGGGGTTTTTGCGGTGCAATTAAGTAATATTCATTTTTCCCTGTGTATGTCTAACTGTCCATGTTTTTAAAATACATTGGGTTTTTATCCTTATTGTGTTCGTGTGTTCTTGATCGAGTTTAAATGACATTTTTGTTGTGTCATATGCAAACGCATTGTTCGTAATTTTCCTATATTCATAAATTCAGTTTTATCTACATAAATCTAAAGCCACAAAACATTCTCATACGAAATGAGGTACCACTATGCGACAAATCTCTGATATTGGCATTGTAAGTGCCTAAGTCAAGGCAAGTCTCATACAATCAATGACATGACTGATGAGTACACTACGTGTGCATAAATAAGGAAAATGTGTTGGATTAAAATAATAGATAGATTTAGTACATTCAAGCAGAAATTAATGTGCATCAATTTTTCTACCGAATGTATTGTGTTGTGAAGGAAAAAATGTGATGGATTGATTTAGTAAAGGAGAAGTAGAAACTAATATGTATAACTTTTGCTACGTGAGTGTGTTGTGGGGCATGTATGCAATTCTGGGTGGATATTGTTCTTGTAGTTGTTTGCAGGTGTTGGGACCAAAACTTGGCAAGCATTGCTGCAATTGCTACAAGATGCACATTTGACGAAAGCCAGTGATCTACACTCCCTAAGCAATATTCATCTTACCATACTTATATCAGTACAGTCCAAACCAGGGCCCTTGCGCTATCGAATCGTCATTGTCCAACTGATTTCTTAAGGAATATAATGGGATTTGTGCGGTAAAATTAAGTAATACCCATGTTTTCCCTTTGTATGTCTAACTGTCCATGTTCTTAACTGAATACATTGAGTTCTTGTCCTCATTGTGTTCATGTGTTCCTGACAAAGTTCATATGTCTTTTTTGTTGTGGGATATGCAGAGGCATTGTTCGTGAATTGGCCTATATTCATGAACTCGGTTTTATCTACAGAAATCTAAAGCCGCAAAACATTCTCATTCGAAATGAGA
The DNA here is from genome assembly GCA_963692815.1 of Nyctanthes arbor-tristis. NCBI lineage: Eukaryota > Viridiplantae > Streptophyta > Magnoliopsida > Lamiales > Oleaceae > Nyctanthes > Nyctanthes arbor-tristis. The sequence continues at coordinate 18,209 of CAVNYN010219896.1, forward strand.
AACGACTATGCGCAAAAATCCCTGATATTGGCATTGTAAGTGCCCAAGTCAAGGCAAGTCTCATTCAATCAACCCAATGACTGGTGAGCACACTACGGGTGCATGAATAAGGAAAATGTGTTGGATTAAAATAATAGATAGATTTAATACATTCAAGTAAGAAATTAATGTGTATCGATTTTCCTACTTAGTTTATTGTGTTGTAAAGGAAAAAATGTGATGGATTGATTTAGTAAAGGAGAAGTAGAAACTAATGCGTATAACTTTTGCTACGAGAGTGAGTTGTGGGGCCTGTATGCAATTCTACGTGTCCATAGTCGTTGCCGTAGTTTGTAGGCATTGGGACTAAATCTTGGCAGGCACTGCAGCAATTGCTACATGATGCACCGTTGATGAAAGCCACTATCTACACGGCTTAGGCAATATTCTTTATTTTATTTTAACTAATGGTTGTGTTAGACTTGATGACATTTAAAGTGACACGTTGGGGACGCAAGAGATGAATTTATCAAAAGAAGCACTTAATTTGACCCGCTGCCTTGTAATAGACATTCTAGGTCAAAGGAATGTTTTTGTGTTTTCTTAAAAGGTTTTCATTTTATTACTTTTTATGTTACTTTTCTTATGGCCCAAAATGTGTGTTGATAGTTAAACAGTTGTCAAATTAATAATAAAAATAGTGGTATTTGAATTATAATAAGAATGAATAATGAGTATGAAACAAAGTCTAAAAGGATGATGACTTATCCATTGTTTTGAGACTCCAGCACTCGGCTCAAGTTTTTAGGAGGCGTTTGTGGAGGGTCAAAATTTTAAAAAAATTGAAATTTTGCCTATAGAATAAGTAAAGTTTAAATATATTATTTAAATAATTACAAAATATTTTTTCCAAATTTGGGCCCCAAAAATTATAGGCGCTGGGTGGCCATCTCACTGGACTAATATCACGTACAGACCTAACTAAGGCCCTTGTGCTATCGAATCGTGATTGTCCAACTGAGTTCTTAAGAAATACAATGGGGTTTGTGCGGTGCAATTAAGTAATATACATTTTTCCCTGTGTACGTCTAATTGTCCATGTTTGTAATTGAATACATTATGTTCTTGTCCTTATTGTGTTCATGTGTTCATGACAGAGTTAAAATGTCATTTTTGTTGTGGGGATACGTAGAGACATTTTTTGTGAATTGGTCTATATTCATAAACTCGGTTTTATCTACAGAAATCTAAAGCCACAAAACATTTTCATACAAAATGCGCAGCCACTATGCGTAAAAATCTGTAATATTGGCGTTGTAAGTGCCTTAGTCAAGGCAAGTCTCATTCAATCAACCAAATGACTGGTGAGCACACTAAGCGTGCATAAATAAGGAAAATGTGTTGGATTAAAATAATAGATAGATTTTGTACACTTAAGTAGAAATTAATGTGCATCGTTTTTCCTACCGAGTGTATTGTGTTGTAAAGGAAAAAATGTGATCGATTGATTTAGTAAAGGAGGAGTAGAAACTAACGTGTATAACTTTTGCTATGAGAGTGTATTGGGGCCTGTATGCAATTTCAGGTAGATGTTGTTGTTGTAGTTGCTTGTAGGTCTTGGGACCAAATATTGGCAAGCACTGCTGTAATTGCTACAAAATCCACGGCTGACACGATGAGCCACAGATCTACACGCATTAGGCAATATTTTATATTTTATTTTAACTAATGGTTGTGTTAGACTTGATGACATTTCAAGTGGCACGTTGGGGGCGCAAGGGATTAACTTATCAAAAGATGCGCTTACTTTGACCCGCTGCCTTGTAACGGAGGTTCTCAGTTGAAGGTATGGTTTTGTGTTTTATTAAAATGTTTTTGTTTTATTACTTTTAATATCAATCTATTATCTATTATATATTATCTAATGCTGTTGAGCAATTACGGGTCCTACAACTATATGTTCCCGCCTAAATATTTCCTCTTTTTCTCGCAATTTTTTTTTTTTTTTTAACAATCATTTTCGGCAGATATTTTTGAAGGCGTGTATAATGCACTGGAAAAAATAAGTTTACATAGGGACCACAAGTTTGTAGACGCGTTCCATTCTCCCAAAGTGCTTCCTGTCTTCCACTTTCCCTCTTCTTGAATCCTTATTCCTCATTCTTCTTAGGCAACATCTTCAGTCTTCCCTCGATTCTTTCCGGCAATGTCTTCTTCGATTTTGTATTCTCTTCTTCTATTTGTTTTCTGGTTTCATATTTAATTTCTGAATTAGGGTTTGGGTTGGGGTGAGATTGGGTCTTATATTTAATAACAATGAATTCAAAG